>APFE031604419.1:0-24403 GCA_000404065.3 Pinus taeda | reverse complement strand
CACCGTTGGTCACCGTCCTTGTTACCTCCGCTGTCACACATTGGAGGACACATTTACGGACCTGTGACCAGTGACACAACTTGAAAACACTTGCATTGAGGTCTCCTAAGTATGAACTTCAATATCCCTGAAGACACCCTTTGAAGATTAACCTTGGGAAATGCCCTTTTTCCATTAGCGCGGGTCCATAGTGTCTAACCCGCGCCAATGGCTCAGTTCCTACAAAGAGGGTGCGCCCATAGACGCGCTGTCACAGAACAAAGCCCGCGCCACACAAAATTAGTCATGATTTTTTGGCCAACGCACACTGAAATGTTTTTTCCTCCATTACTCATGCAGTTCCCTGAGGAAAAATCCCATGGATACGATCGAGTGTCGTCTTTTTCATCCATGACAACTCAGTCCAAAGGCTATTCTGGGACAATACCAAATCTTCAGTAAGTGTCCGGATACGACGAATACTTTCTCCTCTGCCATCTATAAATCACTGTCATCCTACATTGAAAGAGAGTCTTTGGAATGCTAGAGTCAGATTGTTGAAGTTTTGAGCTTGATAGTAAGAGCTGAGAGAGAAGTTATGATGCCGGAATTCTGAGAGAGGAAGTGGCTTTGCAAGGCATGCCAAACTGTTGACCCAGTTGGAGGAGATTTGCAGCGTCAAGCCTTAATTGGTTGTAATTCTTCTTTTCTTTTATTGAATAATGAACGACTGTTATTATGGTTCCACTCACGTATTCTTCTCGTAATATTTGAGTTATATCCTGCTTGACTGATATATAATTGTATGATATTGGATTTTACGCTTGTTGTGGATTGTTCTTTGTTTGTGCAGGTGTCCATGCGTGGAACGCGAGGATAGTGACCGGCCAAAGCTAGAGGACAGGAGTGACGTTTCTTCCACGACGAATAGCGTTGGATTCGAGGTAGGCCTTTATGACCAACTTTTTGATTATACAATTAGGAGCTTGCATGCAACGTGTTTGATTGTTTCTAGACCCCTATCAGGCTAGTGGGATCGCCTCTGTCCGCAAAGGGGATTTACCTCACACAACATCAGGCTTCCCATCCTGGTTCTTTTTCTTACCTCGTCCTTTCTTTTTCCCATTGGAATTTTGACTTCCTTTGGGATTATCAGATTGGATGACATTAATTGAAGTTTGGGAAGCGGAAGGGTTAGATGATGTGACTTGGTTGTTAGAAGCAGTTTATAAAGACAACTACTGCAATTGATTCAATAAGTTCACCGTATTTGTGTCTACTGACCCAACAATACCATCCGTGTGGGGACCTGGCTTCGGTTTAGCTACGTCAACCTTAGATCTAGGAGCATCTGGCAAGTACTTTTGTAGGATCCCAGACTGAGAGTAGATCAGTTCTAATTGTTGGGCCCTAAAAATGGCTTGCTCCTCGGAATAGACCCTAGACATGGAGAAATCCTTGGAGATCTCAGGTATCAAAGACTTCAAGAACCACTCGAGACGGTACTTCGGAGCGATTTCGGCTTTAATGAGCCTCTTTCTTCGTCTCCATTCCTAAATTTGATCGGAAATGTGAGTTGCCCTATCCTGACGAAAAGTAGCCAGTAGTTCGGTTCTGGCATCATACCGGACGGGCAACTGAAAATGGTTCAAGAAAATGTTAGCTAAGTCGGCGAATGATGTAAAGCTGCCCCCAGGAAACTCTATATACCACTTAGCTGCGTTTCTAGTCAAGGTGCATTCAAATAATCTCAACCTAACCGAGTCGTCGATCAGGGAGTTCGGTGAGCACCATAAGTGGAACGTGGTTATGTGGTTGCCCGGATCCTCACCATTCTTCCCTTCTAATTTTGGAATATCCGAAGGGAGTTTAGTTGGGACCGGAGGCCAGGCCGGATTATACTTGATTGGGTCGTTAGTTAACTTAGTGAGGTCTGGCATGTTTAACGTTGCTAGAAACGGAAGTCTAGGCGAAGCTTGGGGATTCCACCCTGACTGGGCGGCACTCCCGAAGCTCTCAAAAGATTGGCCTGGATTTTGGAAGGCACCAGGCTGCCCGAAGTAACCAGTAGAACCCGCTGAGGCAAAAGGCAGGCCTTGTGACCCAGCAAAACTTGGAGTTTGACCAACTCCGGCCGTATATCCACCATACCCAGCAAAGTTTCCTCCTAAATTATTGTAAGGAGTTGACAACCCCTGATATGGATTCCAAGCCGAAGCTAGGGGAGGAATACTTTGGAATGAACTAACCATGGTATACGGCCTATTCCCATATTGGCTGAAGAATGGATTCAGAAATTTTGGCACTACTAGGCACAGGGTTATTCCAACCTTGGAAAGGATTGTTGCTTTGTCCTACCGAAGAAAAAGGCATAGATCCTATCATAGGGTTGGAATCTGGTATATGACCACTTCTGAACGGAAAACCTTGGAACGAAGCCGACCCACTCATCATGGACGTGGCGGCCCCGAACGGAGTTAAAGGAATGCCCTGTGAATGGGCACCAAATGGGAAGTACCCAGAACCAAAAGCATTTGTTTGGGAATTTCCACTCGTAGACGGAATGGAGGTAGACCCAACAAAGGACGTGCTAGCAAAAGATCCGAATAAAGAGACGGAGGGGATGGAAATAGTTCCACCCACTTGTACAGATATAGGAGTTTGTACAGTCGTAGCACTTGTAGAAGCCATGCTTCCAGTAGATTTCATCGAAGGTAAGCGTGTAGCGTAACTTGGACTTGACGGTCTATGCGTCGGAGTCCCAACGTATTGCAATACGTGTGGATGACTGGATGGTAGGGGAGAATTCGGAGCCACTAACAACTCTGAAAGTTCTTCTACCTCAATATTATCCTCCGCTTGTAAGCGAACTTGAGAAAGAACTAGAGTGTTCCTTTCTTGCTACACGGAAGTACCAGGCCTTGCTTCAATACTATTGCTCCCGAGGGGAGGATCAATCCCTGATGCATCAATTGCAGTTGGATGAAACCCACCGGTATTATTACCTTTGCGCCTTCTCGGAGAAGGCTCTAAACTCGGTGGTGAGAGACCAAGAAGTCTTCGAGACCGTCTAGGAGATCGGTCAGCCACCTTGAATTCTTTGTTTAAAATCTAGCTAAAGACTCAAAAAATTTCAAGCTAGGCCAACTAAGAGCACAGAGCACCCACTATAAAGTCCCTAAAGATACAGCCAGTCAAACAACTTCCAAGTATTTCCGCTCCGGGTGATTAGGACCGGACACCAAAATACGAGAAAGTGGAAAATAAAAGGCCTTCTGAATATAGTCTGGGATGATGAGGGCAGAGGCCTATCAGTGAAGGTATCAGAGGAAGTTAGGTTGACCTCCTAACAACAGTCTACGCCGGTGCAAGCCCCCAAGCTTCGCAAGGGTGCCCTCCAGTAGTGTTGTTGAGATTGATACAACGTCGACCTCAGATGCCACGGGATTCCCCTCCGCAGCCACCTATGTAGTTCCCTAGGATTGGCAACTATGGATACCAACTCGTCGCGGAATCCAGGCAGAACAGTCGTGAGGTAAGTTCAGACAAGTAGGAGAGGGGGTATCTCTCTTCCCTGTCTTCACAGACCCTCGTGCTTAACTCCCAGATCCGGAGCTTTCCTGGTATTCCTAAAGCTATTGGATTTTCTCTTGTTAATCAGACTCCTATGTTTTGACGTTTAATATGGCCTTGGAGAGTTAACTCTCCACTCGCCTAGTCCAAGGCCCTAAAATCTTAAAACTTGTTTGTGTATTTAACTTAAAAGAAAAAAGTTCTAGTTGATTTTAGTTAGCGCTTGATTTTAAGGGTTGTTCTTTAAGTCAAAGGATGATGGAAGTGAAACTAGTGGTGTTTTTTCGACGCAAAAGAAATTAATAAAACCTAACTATATGCATGTGCACTTTGTCATTGTTTTTCGATGAAGAGTAATTTCTACAGGGTTCGAAAGGAAACTTATAATGAAACAAACTTTTCTTTTCTTTTCTTTTCATTCACACTTCACACTCAAAAGTTAACAAAACTATTTTATGCCTAAAGAGATGCAAATCTATCCTAATGCAACACTAAATGCTTGATGCAAAATTGAAAACTACTCTAAAAACAAGAAATGAAAGTTGCTTTGTTTATCAAATTTTCTTTTTCCACTTACAATATTTAGATGGAATATGAGATGCTACAATTCATTTCGTCTAAATACTAAAAGAAAAACTCAAGATAACATAAAGCACTTTCACTCACCAAAAGGAAACTAAATGAAAACCAAGTTCAAGAAAGCAAAACAAAAACTTTTCAAAAAGTTCTCTTCAAAGTAGCAACAAGAAAGTCTTTTTGAAAATTCTCTCAACAAAAACTGACACTTTGCGATTGAAACAACAAGTAAGAAACACTTTTTGCAAGTTGACACCCTACAAAGAATGAAAACTCAACAAAAATAAACGTGTTTAAAAGGGCTTTTTAACAATCGAAAGCAGCAAGGAAAGCTTTGGTAACAAAGACCAAAAAAGATCAAAAAGAAAATTTCAAGAAAGTATCAAATGACAACTTTGATGAAACAAAGAAGTAGATGGTCATAAAAAGCGATTTCGTTAAGCAAACAAAAAGTCACCAAAAAGCAAAGTTTAACACAAAGATTGATAGCAATCTTTCTGCTCTAATAACTCAGAGTAGCCAAGATTCCAATCAAGAAATCTTGCGTGCTTTTAGAAAAAAGATAATGACGCTTGCAAACACAAAACAAGACCAAAACTCCTTATAATTAGAGAGAAATCGGAGTAAGGACGCTTGTTGTAACACATACAACTGATACTAACAAAAATGACTGTTTCAAACTGACTGAAAACACCATACAAACTTCAGAGACATAAAAATTTATAAATCCTGAAAGTTGCAAGGTATACGTGACTATACTTAGTGCAGACTGCGTGTATACCCGACTGTTCCTGAGGAAACCTGCATATACGCGGGTTTACTTTAGACAACAAGCATTTATACACTTCTGTAACTAAATAAAACAACGTATATATAATATTTCAAGAAAAAAAAAAAAAAAAACTGAAGAAACTGGAAAAACTCAGAAGTCAAAGAACATACCAGACATGAGTAACAAAGAACCAGCAAGCAACTGAGCCGTGATAGGCTTGGACAAACACCGCCAAACTAGGAACAACAGAGGAGTGTTGTCCCCATGTGGAGTCGCCATTTGTTGAGGATTTTTATCCCCTGAGGGCTTTTGGGTGGGAAACGCCTAGTAGACTGAAAGTTGTCTAAACAAAGAAACATGCATACACACAGCCATTATGCTAGTAAAAGCTAATTCTAAAGTAAGAAGGACGTACCTCAGGTCCTACGTTCGAGTAGTTCCTCAGGGTTCCAAACCCTTCTTCACATCCCTTTCACTCCTTTGCCCTACAAAACCAACAATTCCAAATAATGCAACAGTATATGGACAAAGATTTATACAAAAATCATCTTTATGTTATACAAGAAGGAAGTTAGTTATGAACTTTTAAACATCCATTCATACTTGAAATTCAAACATGAACATCATAAACATAAAGAAGCAAGATGTGTTTCTTTATTATAGACAAATAGAAAGTACAGAAAGAGTAATATCACCTGAGCAACCTTTGCAGGCTCCAAGCACAACCTCCTTCCGGATTCGTCCTGCCTCAAGCCTCTAGCATATCTCCTTCCAAGACTCACTCCATGATGCCATAACTAAGGGATGAACATCAAATCACAAGGAAACAAGGGTTTCCTGTACAAATGGGGGAAGTGCAGAAGGCACAAGGGTGTTCAGACCTGGTCAGGGGAAAACCTCTGTATAATAACCTTTCTCTCTCTTCTCTCCTCTCCTAGGCCTTCCCTTTGATGCCTTTTTATACCAATCCCAAAGTAGTTTTTTAGTTAGGAATTGGTTGGGAACAGTCGAGGCCACGGGCACTAACAGGTGATCAACAGGTAAAACCCGCGATCTTCGCCCGAAAAGGATTTCTATATTTTTTTAAGTGTTTTAATACATATACGAGGGTTGGGTATATCTGGACCCGCATATACACGCGTTTAACTCCAGGCAATGTCGCGTACAGGGAATAAAACACTGTTTTTTAGATTTTGGACCAGGTCTGGAAGGAGGGGTTGTCCTAGGCCATGAGTGTAGCATCACAAACCATAATAGTGAGATTTGGAGCTATAACAGTCACAACCCATTAACCCAACACCCTATATTCCTCAACCATGCAATTCTTAGTTTCTTTCTCTCAAAATCCTTACCTAGTGCCTGATCATAGTGAACAACTTCCATGATCACGAAAAGGTAGAATACGTGTTTTTCGAAGTAACATTGGCTTGTCTTGAGTGGAGGTCCTTTGGATGTATTATCATCTCCACATGGAAGGGTGATGCTAAATGGAGGTTATCAAAAATTTACTTGAAATAACAATTTACGTAGGCTTCAAAATTGAGTTAGGCAAAAAACATTGGAGGGTCATTGTCGCAATGGAAACACCACTTCAAGGAAACACCACTTTAGTTGCAAATATGTCTTTCTTGATCAACCACTCAGGAATATTAAGATGCTTGGCATCCCAATATTGCATCAAATCTATAGCTTTTCCTGCAACCTTGAGAAACTTTAGGATCTCTTGATATTTCTTTTGGATTTTTACCAAGGGTTTCATCACATTGTGCAAGAGAGTCATCTCATTGTATAGTTGCTTCATGGTTTCTTCCATTGGCTTCAATTATTCAAATATGGCTATCCATAGCTTTTCTGTGTTAATATTGGTAGAATACAAATGTTGTTTCTTTTTGGAAGGATGATCAACCTCTTGTTTTGCAACAAAATAGATCTTTTATAAATTGCACATTCTCACTAAATGATTTCTTAGGGATTCTTCCTAGTATTAGATACTATCACTTTTTTTGCGGCTATGGAGACTAGTTGGAGAGGATCATTGGGAAAGTACCTCTACCTTTCTTCTACAATCCTCTTCTTTAGTTAGTTAAAGGTAAATATAGATACATCCATAACCCTATCATTAGGTGGACGAACAATTCCCATTTTTCTAGATGGGAGATGGTCACTAGTGAGAGGAGGTTATGGCTAAGTGATGGGTTCATCTGCAATTGGTTCAATCCCATCCTCCTCCTCTAGCTCTACTTCCATTTCATGGTCCATCCTTTCTTCCTCCACTTTTTGTGAGGCTTCTTCCTCTTTTTAATTCTTCATTTCCTCTTATTACAACCTCTTTTGCTATTCCTATTCTTCTTTTATTTTCGTTTCTTCCTTTGTTTTCTTCTACTGTAAGAATTCCTCTTGGTGTTTTATTTCTGTCCCCTCTACTCTTCTCAAGTCATATTGAAGATTCTTTTCTTATTCTTCTATTTTTAAGCGCTCTTCCTCTCTTTTGTGTTTTTCTTCTTGTTTCTTCTCCTTTTCTAACCTTTTCTCCTCCTCCTCCCTTTATTTGCTTTGTTTCTATTCCTCAATTGCACCCTTGTACGTTGGATCAACCTTGAACTTCCTGTTGCTTTTTGCCACTAGATCATGCTTTAGCCTATTTCTGGAAGATACAATGTCCACCTTGGAAATTACTTCTTCTTGAATCTCCTACATATGTACATATGGTATCTGATTAACATAGGAGGTTCCTACCTCATTTCCTAGTTGACTCTTTCTTAATTTATTGTACCATTTCTTGACCTTATCATCTTCTGGAATGGTCGGTCACGTAAATTGTGTCTTAGATGCATGAAAACTTTTCTAGGATCATATCTATGAAAGCCCATTGTTACAAAGTGAAGATTCTTGATTTATTCAATTTAAGTTTCGGTTTCCTTAAGGCTCCTAAGGTCATAAATTCCAATATATAAAGGAAACGAGGGCCAAGAAGCATTTTTTTCTTCTATGGATATGTGTAGAAAAACCATTGTTTGATTGATAGGAATTCTCTTATAGGACCACCTTATTGGTCACATACCTTGACATAAGGTGAGGGGAAATCTGACACTCAAGCACTCTGATGTATGTGCCCTGTGGTGAAGAGAACCAATCTACAGTTTGATAGAGTGCCTCCTTCATGTGATCTGTCATGCAGGGAGGTTATATCTCAAAGATCATATTATACAGTACTACAAAGAAGTGCTCAGCCAGTTTTACATAAACTCCTCTGAAACTATCTTATGACAACGGTCTGCAATGGAAGTAGATAGGAAACTTATCTTGAGGGGTCCAGTTCCATTTCATCCCTATTTACTCATAACAAGTTTAGATTCCATCTAACAATTAAGAAGACATATAGAATTTTGGTGCTTTTTTGGCTTGTAAAACTATCTTGGCCTGGTGTATACTAAGTTGTAGTTCATGAGAGAGGGTGTCAGCCGAGTTGAAGACTTTACCTCCAGAAACAACTAGGTAGATAAACCCAACTCTTCTCAAAGTATTCTGCATTCTTCCATCCATGTGATTTGAAGCACATCACCATGAAATATTGGTAAACCTTTCTCAAATATCTATTCCTATAAATTTCACTTGATTTCAGGCGAAACATTGTAGGCTCTTTCCACCATGATTGAGGACTTCCTTGGCATTAAATTTTTCCCAAGTCACATAGAAATATGTATTTAAATATTCATTGGGAGTTACCATATTATAGTAGGAGTGTACATGATGTATATGGCACGTGGCAATCGCGTTCCCACTTTCACTGTTGAGAACCAGATTCTTGTTATCCATGTGTAGCAAGATCCATTTTATAGCTTATGGACAAGGTAGCACTATGAATCTAAAATCCACTATGCATATTATGGCCCTTTTGATATTTATATACACTTCTCTTTCTTCCAAGTTTTCTAGGAATTGCTTCTGCATGAAAGCATATTTTATATCCTAACATGAGTCTTTCAAGGATTTATCAATTTAACATTGTGTGTCTGATAAGATGGGAATAACTGGCTTACTTTATTCCACTACCTCCTTAGTACTATTCTCTGAAGTTTACTTTTATATAGATTTTCAAGTGTAGGAGGCATTGTCTCAACAGATGATGTTAAAGGGATGTATCATGTATTTGTATCTGATACCTTCAAGTGAAAATTTACTAACGAAGAACCATAATTAGTTTCTATAAATCCCCTAACTATAAAATGAAAATTATTTAGAAGACAATGTTGAGGGAAATATCTTAGAAAGTTGGGAGCACATGCATATCAAAAGTGAGACACAGTGGCTTAACTAGCCACTGGAAATGAACACTATGCCAAGGAAATGAAGAGGGCACATGTCGATATCACAGTCAATAGACAAGGCTAAACGGATGCTTAGAACTGCACCATGCGCTCTGGTGAGAGAGAGAGGCTTCTTGGGCATAGGCCATAGTTGGAGTGATCAAGGAGGGATCACACTATTTCTTGGAAGTGCGCAGTCTGTCATGGAAGCTAAAGGTGGGCACAAGGCATAGTTGCGGTGGTAAGAGATGCCTGAATGTGGCTTAGAAATGTGTTATGTTCTCTCTAATGGAGCCTTTTCTATTGGGCACAACTTGAAATCATAAATGGTGCCTATTTTCCAAAAGTGTTCTCTGCTTAAAGAAAAGCTAAAAACTACTAAGTGAAGGCCAACGACAAGTCAAGAACACAATAAAAGTGAGAGAGAAGGGTTGCAAGTGTTTATAATTCTTGTCGCAATCATGACTAGAAGGTGAAAGGTCATGGAATGCGAAGATCCAGTAGAAATAACACTTACGGTCCAACAATCTGTAACTTGTAGGAGCAAGAATAGATATAAAAAGAATTTCATATGAAAAAATATATCAAAATGATGCTAACAAGAAAAAATGCGTAACTAAAAAATACAAAGCAAACAAAAGTGACACGTTGCAAAACTTACCAAGAATCGGTGCACTTGTGACCAAAAATGAAGAAGAGCTCCTTGCGATGAGAAAATGTGCTCAGCCTAGAACGAATAATGAGTTTGGCTGCTTATAAAGAGAAACAATATTCAAAACAAGATAATGCATGCTCGCCTCTTATCACTTGACGAGTGATTTAGTTAAGCTAAGTGAAGAGGGTCCCTATTCTCTAGGAGTGCACTCTGCATATAAGCAAGGAAGGGCGCATGTGTGAGAAATAGAAGGGCACACTAACTAGAAACAAAAAGTGTGCAACTGCTATGAATAAGGAGTGCACACTCATTGTGGGACAAAAGTGCACCCAACTATGAGAGAGAAGTGTGATCAACTATGAGAGAGAAGTGTTATCAAGCTCAAGATGGTGTAGTTTCTCTAACAGTGCATGTTTTGTCACTAGATTTAAAAAGTATGAGCTATCTAAGAGAAAAATTTGTGCTTTCCTGCTTTCACGTGGTAAGCATGTCAAGTGAAGAAAGTTAACACTAAGGCAAAAAAATCTAGGTTTTCCAATTTGTAGAAAGACAACACATGGACTTCCAAATATAAAGAGATGACACTTAGGAAAATTTGACCTAGGAGGAAGAACAAAACTTAGTGATGTTGAAATGATAGTTTTCACTTAGGAAACATGATCACTTAGGAAACATGAACAAATAACTAGACAACACAAGACACCTTGAAACGATACCTCATGAAACATATGTAAGCTCCAAAATTGAACAAGGAAAAATTTTGGAGGGTCGTTGTCGCAGCGACAATACCTTATTCTTGTGGTTTCTACATAACTCCATGACTTACCTTCATGGGATCTTTATATAAGGTTTTAATACAAAGCCCCAAAATATATAAAGCATGTGCATTAACCAAACATGTTATTCCATAAACACTAAGATAAAAGAGAATGTTATTGACACAAACTACTATTAAATCCCCAAATCTACCATTGTGAAGCATTCCAAACACATTAAACCCCATATTTTCTTTGAAAAATGTAGAATATTAGTTAGAGCACAACATTACTCCTCAAAGTTATGAAGGGAGTAGTGGAAATTAAAAATAACTCTAACAATATCAATCTTGAAGATGGATATAAATTTAACTAACCATAGACATACATTATTAAACATCTCTGTAGCCATATAGAACCATCATAATTCCTAGATTTTTTGCATCATGTTTCTAAATGTTTCCCAAGTATCTTCCTTTTGAAACTCTTTTGTGGCATCCTCCTCAACTTTCTTCACTTTTTTGGGGTTTCTTTTTCTTGTTTAGTAGCACCACTTACTCATGTTCCTACTTTTTCCTTTTCCATTTCTTCACTTACTTATACTTCATGTATATTTTAATCTTCCTCTTCTACCCAAATTTTTAAATATTTTATGTTTGTCCCTTCTAATTTTATGTCTTAACAAAATGTATCTTTAGACCTAATAATTCCACATAGTTCTTTTCTAAACCTAAAATTTTTCATTGAACTTCTCCATTAAATTCCTCATAAACTCATTATTAGTCCTTTATATAAACTATCATCTCCCACCATCACCATTTTTTTTTACAGATATCCCTTTCATAATCTTTGTAGCTCACTTTCTCTTCTTTTACATTTTGTACCTATCTTCATCTTACCATTTTCCACTTTTACTTCTCCCTCCATCCTTAATATTATTATTATATGCTTCACCTTATATTTAAGTAATGAAGTTTTGAAATGGTTAAAAGGTGAATATATGTTAAAGGAAATTCATTCATGAGTCACTATTCTATGATATAAGAACACACCTTCGATCTTTGTTTTCTCAATATACATTTTTTCATGTTTATACGGAAAAGGAAAAGTGCTTGCAATCTAATTAAACTCTCCAAAAATATCCTCGAGAGCTAAGAAGGCACTTAGGAAATCAATAAATCCCTTAAGAGACTAATTACTTATTACTTTCATAAGTCATGGAGTTAACATTCTCTTAGTTTTTAGTGATGATTTAACTAATATTTCACCTTAAATATGGTTTTAGAATTTTTTTTGAATGGTGCATGGTTAGGTTTCTTTCTATGATTAGAAAGTTGTCATGAAATGTATGAAATATTTGTATATCATCTTAGATCTATCTTAACTCTATATCTATCAAGCGCTAAGAGAGATCAAATGTCCTTTCACTCTAAAAGATGTTTGCACCTCAAGATGTTTGGTCCATCTTAAAGAGTTGGTAGTCGGAATTAAGATGGATCCAAGTTGATTTTATTATTTATTATAATTAATTATAATTATAATTTAATTATTTTAATTTTTTTTTATAAATGTTGGTGGAATGAGTAACATGATAGTTTTGGGTGTCACTGGTTGATACCCATCAACTACTACTATAACCTCGATGTGTGTCATGGGTTGATACCCATCAACTACTATCAACTACTACTATAAACCTCCAGGTGTTTCAGTGTTGATAGCCATCAACTACTGCTATAACCTCCATGTAGAATTGCATTGCCCCAACCATGACACACAAGCTAGACAAGGATTGAACCAACCACACAAATGCCTTAGCAATGCAATAGGTCGGTAAGTGAGGCTTATGATTATAATTATCAATTTTATATTTTATATTTTATTTATTTTATTTTATTTTAAATTTTATGTAATTTGACCATGTCAAGATGCATGTTTTCTTGTTAATTATCATTATTATTTATTTATTTATGTATTTTTATCGAAGAAATTACTTTTAACTTTTTATTTTTTTTTAATTGAGCCCACATGTAAACATTTACACCACTACAACATCTCCCCAAAAGCTTTTTACTTTTAGATTTAAATTTAAAAGGATGGTATAAAATAAATATTTATAAATTTTGATTTTGAAATGGTTATGGTTTTTGAGCAAGTGATATTGATAAGCCATGGTATTAATGCATGGTATTGTAATAAATCCTATTTACAAGTTAATAATACATATGGCAAAATGAAGGTAAATATCCATAGTTAAGAATCTTGATATATTGTAAGTATTAAGTTTTGATTTAAAAAATGTTATAAAATTAAATTAAAATAAAAAAAATTATTTTGAAATGACCGATGGTTTTTGGGTATGTGTTATTGAGGGATCAAATCTCTTTCCACTCTAGAAGATGTCTACATCTCAACGGATTTGATCTCTCACAAATTAAGATGGATCTAGATTGATTTTATTATTAATTATAATTATAATTATTAATTTTAAATGTTAAGTGGTTCTAAAAGCTTATCCTAAAAATTTGATGTGATTTATTTGGAAGAGACTTGGTATACAATAAAATAATTATATATCTATTTTGGAATATGATTATTAAATTTTAATTAAATTATAAATAATTAATAGATAGATGGTTTTATGGACATGTAGCATTGATAAGTTATGGTATTTGTCAATGATATTGTAAGAAAATCTATTTATAAGTTAAAAATTTCCATAACCTAATTTAAGTTATAGACAAAATAGTCTTTTTCACAGGAATTGAGCAATATAATTTCAATCAAGATTGTGATTTTTTTTTTAATATACATTTTTGAATGGGTAAATAGATTCAACACCTTGAAAAACCACTCTCACGCTCCACTTTTGTAAATTAAACATCTTAAACTCAATTTTTTTTAAATATCTACCAAATTTTAATTAAAATTAATAAAAAAACTACCTTGAAGAAACAAATCAGATTATACTTTTAATTTATATAGCTACACTAATATATTAATAACTAATTTTAAAAAAAATTACATTTAAAAAAACTTTCTTAATAACCTCATGAAAAACATTAAAACAAATATGAATATAAAATCACATATTCAAACTCCCTATTACTTAGGGGCATGGGCATGGGCATGGGCATAGGTATGCCACCTAGAATTATAATAAAAACACTTAGATTCGGTGTCAAAGTGGCATGGGCATGGGTATGTCACCTAAAATTATACTAAAAACACTTAGAATCGATGTCAAAGTGCTAGCATACTAAGGTGTACCATTTATCTCACGTTATAATAATAATAACAATTGGAATCGGTGTAAAATTAATAAAAACCAATCCAATTATCAATTACTATGGATATTACTTTAAAATACATATATATATTAAGTATCAACAATGTGAAAATACCCGGAATCCAGGTCACACTTCAAAAATTATTTCACCAAACAGATAAAGCTAGATTACTTTTGTAATTTATGCCGTAAAGAGCGGGCAGACCGTTATATCAGGGGATCGTTTTCTTTTATATAACTCGAGTGGGAGGGCTGGATCCTGAAAGTGGAACGCCCTTAGGATAGCTGTGGAGGGTCTGAGATTTATTTTTTTCGCGGAGAGCTGTGAAGGGTATGAGATTTATTTTTTCGGTGGAGAGCTGTGAAAGGCCTGAGATTTTTTTTTGTCGCTGGAGAAAGAAATATTTTAGCAATGGAAGCAGAAATATGGCAAAGGCTCCCAGAGGTGTTGTTGCATATGATTTTAGCGAAGCTTCCCATTAGGGTTCTGGGCAAAATGAGGGCGGTGTGTAAACAGTGGAAAGATCTACTGTCTTCTCGGGATGCCTTCGAAGGGCTTGTTCCAAAATGGTCGCTTTGTTCTACCCCGGGGTTTCTGATTCAGATCCATTGGGATTCCAAAGATGACGTGGAATTTTGGGTTATAGAAGGATGCAGTACTGGTTCACACATTTACAAAGTGCCTTTGCTCAATTGCATCGTTCTGGATAGTTGCAAGAGCATCGTGTGTTGTCATGAACGAGGGGATCGGTTGGCTCTTTCCATAGGAATTCCTGGTACCAAGAATTGGAGACACCTACCTCGTCCTCCTATACCTGGCTACCACTTCAATGGGATGGTTTTCGACTCTTCCACAAGGCGTTGCACTCTCGTTCTAGGCTATTCTTTGTTAAACCACCAATTGCAACAAGGTCGAGGTGTTAATAGAAGAATGATGCAGATGTGTATTTATGATTCAGAATCCAACGCGTGGACTCAACATTCCACCATGGTCCCAGATCATATCTGTCCTTTTGATAAGGGTATTTTTTGTCAAGGAAAATTTTACTGGGCGGCCTTTAATATTGCAGCCTTTAATATTGCTGACGGAATCTGGACAGAAATCCCACTGCCCCAGGGATGGGGCATCATTGAAAATTTTGCTGAATATGATGGCCATTTCATGCTAGTTGATCGACATGATGCTGAGTTTGTTCGCATGTGGAAGTTGAATGAAGCGGGAGAATTTGAAATATGGTGTGATTTTGGAACTCCCGTATTTCCTTTGGCCGTGACCGTGAACAACAGTGGTTTTATTCTCGCAGTTGATAGCACATTAGATATGTGCATAGTCAACTCCGCTAGCAATTCGATTGTCCAAGAAATGGAATTACCAGGACATCGCACATCTCAAACACCAATTCGAGGGGTTGCATCAGCTTTCGAATCTACCAACCTGTGGTGGCCTTAGGCATTATTTATTTTTTCTCATAATTTTTTTTTGGATGATGACAATTACCTCGTTGAATTATAGCTATTAAGTTGAATTATAGCTAGTTATTAAGTTGAATTATAGTTAGCTATTAAGGTTTATGGTAAAATAGAGAATAATGGATAGTGGAATTCAATTAGAGAGGTTCATTTTCTGTGGTCTACCACCACAAAGGATAATGGGCACATAGTCTTATTGTTAAATGAATATGGATTGGATAGGAATAGTGATTCAGTCATGAATTTTTATAGTGATAAGAATAGTAATTGATTTGGATTGCAAAGGATAATCTGCACATACTCTTACTCTTAAATAAATTTGGATTAGATAGTTATTGTTAAACAACTTTGCATTGGATAAGGATAGTGAATTCTTATAGTGATAACAATATTGATAGATTTGGATTGGATAGGAATAATGATTCAGTCATGATTGGTAAGTGAGATTCATTATTTATATTGAACTTCAGCTTTCAATTCTTATAGTGATAACAATATTGATGGATTTGGATTGGATAGGAATAATATTCTTATAGTGATAACAATATTGATGGATTTGGATTGGATAGGAATAATGATTGAGTCATGAATTCTTTGATAACTGAGATTTCATTATTTATATTGAACTTCAGCTTTGAATTCTTATAGTGATAACAATATTGATTGATTTGGATTGGATAGGAATAATAATTAAGTTGTGAATTCTTTGGTAAGTGAGGTTTCATTATTTATATTGAACTTCAGCTTTGAATTCTTATAGTGATAACAATCTTGATTGGTTTGGATAGGATAGGAATAATGATTGAATCATGAATTCTTTGGTAAGTGAGATTTCATTATTTATATTGAACTTCAGCTTTGAATTCTTATAGCTATAACAATATTGATTCATTTGGATTGGATAGGAATATTGATTGAGCCTTGAATTCTTTGGTAAGTGAGATTTCATTATTTATATTGAACTTCAGTTTTGAATTATTATAATGATAACAATATTGATTGATTTGGATTGGATAGAGCTATGAATTCTTTGGTAAGTGAGATTTCAATATTTATATTGAACTTCAGCTTTGAATTCTTATACTGATAACAATATTGATTGATTTGGATTGGATAGGAATAACGATTGAGTCATGAATTCTTTGGTAAGTGAGATTTCATTATTTATATTGAACATCAGCTTTGAATTCTTATAATGATAACAGTATTGATTAATTTGGATTGGATACGAATAATGATTGAGTCATGAATTATTTGGTAAGTGCGATTTCATTATTTATATTAAACTTTAGCTTTGAGGTTTTTTTATTCATATTGTTAGATTTTATGACAATTTTCTCACTCTGCAATATTAATAAATTTGAAGCATTTTGGATTTAGTTAATACTATAGTTTTCAACCTTTCAGAAAAATCCTTCTTTTTTTTAATGCTTTGGACTCTTGTTGGGTGCAGCTGTAGACTCTGGCTTAGATTGTCTTGCTCGATCATTCAGATAGTTAGGTTTGGTAAATTGCAAATTAGGATTGCAGATATTTTGACATTTTGAAAATTTGGCTCAATTTTTTTAGAAAAAGAAAAAAATAAATTTCCAATATAAACAATAACACTAACTAAAATTTTTATATTAATTACTCAAAACTTGATTGCATAAACAATTTTTCATAACTTCTATTATTTTAATATAAAAAAAGCCTTATTTTTAATTCTCCAAACTTTTAATATATCTAGCCTTTTGCCAACATGAAAATATATTCACCTTTTCAAAAAAATTTAAATTAAATAATATATTAATTTTATAAGATGAATAATTCCCATTTCTAATCTAATTTTTACATAATCCAATTTTTTCGCCCTAAAATCCAATAGGAATAGAATTATGAATTCAAAATAAAATTCTATAACCATAGTTACAACATTACTGGAACTAGGTTTTTTTAACTTTGCAAATGCTCTCCAAAACAACAATGGGTGACATGTCACCCATCACTCTGATGGAAATGATGTCAGGCCAGAAAATTTGGAGACCAGACCATGCATTCAGTCAAAAACAATAAAAATTGCTTACATATTCACAGATGACTTGCATCATTAAGCAAGCCGGTTGAGGAATGATTAAAACCAGTAACCATGTCAATGGTTTTAGGTATCGATGAAGTTGTTAACTGTACTTGTTGATTTTGTTAATGTTATTGTTTTTGGTGAATGTATAAATTTGGTGAAAGAACGATACAGTCAAAATGTCAAAGCAATGCAATTACTACCTTCTATTTTTTAACTAGCTTGTGCACCTCAAACTAGCTTCCATGTGCTCTCATGCTATATATATAACCCTTTATATAGGGTGGTGGCTCTTCAAGAAGACCCAGATCCTATTCTCAAGCTATGACCTAGATCCCATTCTCAAGCCAAGTCTGGTGCTGAAATAGACCACTGTGTCACTCCATAAGTTCAAGAAGAAATTTAACAATTGAAATCTTTAACCATGACTAACCCATAAACATATTTAGTATTTGAAATTCAAGTTGAATTATTTTATTGGGTCCTTGACCCTGGCCACATCAAGGAACATAAGAGCCAATATATTAACTCTATCACCTTTCACTAGCAAATGAAAAATGGGTTGGGGCTGAAAAACAAGATTATAGCCTCCCTCAATGAAATCCAAAAGGTTTAATGCCACCAACACTTTTTTGGTTAACCTAGATTCATGTCTCACCCATGGAAGGATATCTTCATAATGGTTCCATCTCTAGCCCATGAGCATAGGTTTCAACCCCAAGAACTTCTCAAGTCAAATGATACATGCACAGGTATTTTTGTTCTATGTTTTTTCAATATGAAACTTTTTTTTTATTTTCATAGATAAGCTAAAATTATGGAGGATTAGATCCACCCACCAGATTATATATAAAAAATTTGACTATGTATTCCGACAAATCTCTAGGTGTAAGAAAGCTTAGACAATATCTTCAATTTTGATTATTTTAATGGACAAAAAAATTGGTAAGATGCCTCCACTATTGTTGGTTTGGTTTCCCTTGCTACAAGCCATGATAGTGAGAAGGCTAATTGTTGAGATTCATATGTCAATTTTATTATATAATAGAAGGTAATTAATTAACAAACAAAAATATCGAAATAAAGTTATAATTTAGTTGATTTTTATTATTTTTTACCTTTAGCAATATAAGATGTATCATGAAGTGTTTTGATGATTATCATGGATTGGTGTCTATCCATGTTTACCATCCATTTAATTTATAGGGTTGAGCTAGTTATAAATGTGAGTATGTGTCTAAAGATATCATATAAATAATATAATGATGTTTAATTTTTCTAGGTTCAACAAAATTTTGTTACATAATATTTCCGGTATTGTAATTTTAAATTAGTTTAGTTGTTTTAATGTAGAAATGGATTATGTTAAAAGAATACTCATTTACAATATATATTGTCTTCTCAAAATCTTAAAGCTTCACAACATCATGCAATTTACATTATCTTATAAAACAAATTGCACTAGAACAAATTTCTTCTAACCAACACATGTTTGGAAGTTGAATGCATTTATTAACTGTGTACATTAGAAGAAATTTTCAGTCTAAAAGTGCCCATTAAATTTTTGTGTAATTCCATGTCATAATACATAAGCCAATCAAAATCCTTTAAATTTAAAAGGAAATACATGCAAATATTTTGGAGGGAAAAGAAAAAAATTGTTTTTTTTTTTTAATTGTATTTTTGGCTTACCCCCTTATAGGTTTACTCAAATTTCAAGTGTAGAGGCCACAATTTTTTCAAATATTGTTATTTATAATTTTTTCTTACAAGCATACTTTTAGGCTTAAATTTCCTCTAATGCATTGAGAATGTCAAGTTTTAACAACACAATTGACTAGAGTTGAGTTTGTTACTTGAGACATTGTTCAAAAGTGGAAGAAATATAACATTCTATATGGGAATGGGTGAAATTCTCACAATTAAACGATAGTGAATAGTGAGAAAGTAAAGGCTACAATAAACCAATTAAGAGAGTGAGGGCCACGAAACAATAGTGTCATAGTAAGGGACAAGGACGACACAAAGAATAGTCAAGAGAGTCTAATGCCAAAAGGTGCAAACATATGCACACCTAAAGTGGATAACACTCCAAGGTATGAAATAATTTCATCTAAATCGGTGAATATATTCAATACATGTAGAATCACATAATCATAGGAATTTTAAGGGCATATGGCCCAGCAAGAGGCCCCTAATCTAGTGGAAGAACACCAAATGAAAAATGAAATGGCTTGTAGATATGGAATTAGGCTCAAAATGGTTCTTCATTACTATATCTATAAATTTGAAGATAGATAAAAAGTCTTTGAGAATCGTTAGAGTTGGCCAAATTGACATGTTTTTCATAGGTACGCAATACCTTTTTATTTTTGACTTTCCATTCTTTCTTATTACATTTCCATCCATATTGATTGATTTTGGTCAAGGTACAAATATCCTTCTACGTGTCATTTTAATTCTTATTTTTATGCACTTTTTGGGAAATTATTTCATTTATGTAGGAACAATGGCATATAGGACACAAGACTACACATGTATTACTCAATGTTGGTGTCTCAATAGTGGTTGTTGTTGAGAAATCTAAGGCAACTAGATTAGGGTGATTTCCTTTTACCTTGATAATTGCTTGTAGTATTCTTTTACTTTTCATTATTTTATTTTTTTTATTTTTTTGGTAGGTAAGCACCCACGGGGGATTTGAACCAGTAACCTATCGCAAAGAGTGCCTTAATGGTGCACCCATCCACCGTCAATCCAAAGCCCCGTGGGCCTTTTATTTTTCATTACTATTAGTTTCTTATTCACTTATAATGTTTTTCTTATCATCAAACAACTACCAAAACATGAAGACCAATAGTACACAAGGAAACAAGATCTAGGTTGCTAACCAAGGCAAAAAACCCTCTTAGAGAGTAAAATGCATAAGTAATTCTTCTCTTCTTATAGAATCTTCAAACGATGAATCCCAAGACGTTAGACCTAATACATAGACCTATCCAAGACCAAGTCATCCTTCCTTCTTTATTGGATTTCCTTACACGGCTTCCAACAACAACCTTCAACCTTCCAACAGCGTTTCTAGCAACTTTGACCCCCAATAATAATTTATGCAACTTTGACCTAGCAACTTCAAACTTGATGTAGTTTCACAACTTCAACCTTGATGTAGCTTCACAGCTTCTGCCTTGATGAAACTTCATATCTTTGATTTGATGCAGCTTCATAACTTCGAATTTGATGCAGCTTCACAGCTACGACTTTGATGTTGCTTCACAGTTTTGATCTAAATGCAACCTCACAACTTTGACTTTGATACAAATTCCTAACTTTGTCCTTGATACAACTTCACAACTTTGAGCTTTATGCAGCTTCACAACTTCAACTTTGATGTAGCTTCCTAGTTTCATTGCACAATAGAGAGCGAGAAAGAAAGACCCAAAACTTCAATTCTAGCTTCCATTTTGAGCTTCCCTTGCCTTTTGGACTTCTCCTTAAGATCAAAGTTCTTCTCTTGCTTTATTACATGTCTTGGATGTGTGCTTCAAATGAGGCTGAAGGCCTCATATATATAGGCTTCCTAGGGGTACGAATTGCATTCAAGAGGCTCACTTGATATCTTATAAGCCAACTTGATCTTGGAGGGTCTTTTGACACAATTTTGGCTCAAATAAATTCTTTTTACTTATTACAACATTCCCAATGGGATATTTTATATATTGCAATGACTCTTTTAACTTATTGACTTTATGAAAAACCCTAAAAGCACATAATGGGTGCTTGACCTATAAATAAATTGACCTTGAGCATAAAACTGATGCTATAAAATAATAATAATAAATTTTATTTTTCTCTTTACATCAAATACTTAAAATCAAGATTGCATAAGACATTATGAAGGCCAAACCTAGTTGCATATTTAGATAGTTGCAACTCCATGTAGGTGTTGCAAATCCATACAAGTCTTGCAACTCTCTTTGCTCTAGCAAAGTAAAGTTGTTGCAACTTTTAGATATAACTATACTTGCTACAAATATTCATTATTTCTACACCTCTTCATTATTTTTGTAACTTTTGGATGCAATTATAAAGAGTTTCAATTGTTGGTTTTCTAGTGCAATCAAGACTAGTATAGTTTTTCAAAATCGATAACTACTTCCTATGATACAGTTTGTCTTCTTATAGTATTCCAATCATTAAGGAGTTACACCGAAAAAACTTCAACAATTTACTTTCTATAATAGAGAAATAGAGATCATTGTAAACAGTAAGCAAGAGACAAGAGACAACAAAAAATTAGGCTCACAGCCAAGGCAAAACCCACAAGGGGCAAAGCCAACCAATCTTTCCTTATGAGAGAGAATCTATTTTATAAATAGTAAACCAAAATATTCCAACAAGATTCCAAATTTGACCTCAATAAATACCAAGTCAAAGTAGTCAAAGCAATCAATGAAGAGATGTAAAAATTTTCAACTTTATTCAAAGTCAAGTATACAACACTAGGGCTCAATTCCCACTTGTAGAAGCTCAAAACAGGAGGGTTGAAATTTGATCAACCTCAGTCAAATACTTACCTACATTTTTGATTCAAAGGGGTAGAGTTGACTACCGATCAACATCCCAAAAATAGAATAGAAACTTGATCTACCAAGAGTCAATGAACCTCAATCAAATTTTTCCTTCTGAAATAAGTCAATGTCTTGTTCAATAGAAGCAAGTCTATCCCAAGTCAATCTTGGTTGAACATAAGAATACAAGTTGGTCAACATATAATAGAAAATCCTCCTTTGACTCCTTCGCATGAGTGGATGTGTCTTTGTGATTTTTAGATTAAATGATGTATGGTGATGATGCCAAAATGAACTCCAACGAATTCATATTTATATCTAGTTGAGGAGGTGGTTTTTTCCACATGTGGGGTTGAGTTGTTGACTTTAAGCTAACATGGTCAAATAACAAAATTTGAATTTTCTTTATCAATTTTCCAATGAAAATACTGATCATTTCTACCAAATTTTTCAACACTCCCTCTTAGCTATGGAGGTAATTTTCATTCTCTCTCAAGATTAATTTTCTTGACCAATCCATAGGTCCCCCAGCCACAGCCTAAGTGAGAGATCAAAAGTACAAGTCTTTCTCTATTAAGATCAATCTCCCTAACCAATCCTTAGGTCTCCTAGCCCACATCCTAAGGAAGAAATCACTAGTCTCATCATAGGAAACATACATAGTATCCAACAGATCCGACAATCGTAGAAGGGGTCGATAAATGAGTCCAAACCAATCATATGCATAGGATACATCTCCCTAACCAATAATTAGGTCCATCAACCCACATCCTAAGGGAGGAAATTGAAGATCAATCTCTCTTACCTATCCATAGGTCTCCAAGTCTCTACTTAACAAAGAGATCACAAAATCAGTGTCCCAGACAAAAATGGTCTTCTAGTAAAAAGCTAAGGGATCACTTTATGCCTGAGAGTCAAGCTCCCTGACTAGACTCACTAGCCTCCTCATTAATTGACCTAAAGAAGTGAAAATATTCTCGATCAATCCATAGGTCTCCTAGTTGCATCTTAAGGAAGATTGTCCATAATATGATGTTTTACAATCAATGTTCCCTCTCTCTCAAAGAGGGGTTCTCAAAAAATCCAAGTTGTTCTATGACATATATAAACTTCATATGGGACAATGATTTTTTCAACACAACAACAACCAGCTCATCAGTAGGGACATACTTTATCCTCTCAGCTCTCCCATGGACGATATTCTGGATATAATTCTACTTGATTTTAATGTGCTTCAACTTGTCATGAAATATTAGGTTCTTAGAAAGCTTCACACAAATTTGATTATTATAATATATAATGGTCGATTCCCACACTAGATTAGACAAAATGAAAAATAATTTTCAAAGCCACACAACTTCACAACAAGTTAAACATGCAACTATATACTCATCTTCAACTGTAGTCAAAGGGATTGAAGTTTTCTTTCTACTAGACCATGAAATAATAATGGAGCCCAAACCAAAATGGAATCTAGAAGTGCTCTTCCTATTATTATAGCTTCCATTCTAATCAATATCATTAAATCCATGTAACTTCCATTCTCCATTAGAAAAATATCTTAGACCATATTCAATGGTACCATGCAAATATCTCAAAATATGTTTTACTACAACCTAGTGCACAGGTCGAGTCTCAACCAAAAATTGGTTCAACATGTTCATAGCATAGAAAATTTTAGTTCTAGTGTTCACAAGATAGTACAATGAGCCAATCAATTTATGATACATCAAGGGATCAATCAAATTAGGGTCACAGTCATGTATCTTCTTCAAATTTGTCACCATCGAAGTATTCATGGACATACAGTCCATCATGCCAAATCTCTAAAGTACATTTATAGTGTATCTGACTTGGATAAAAAATATTCCATCATGATTTTTCCAAATTTCCAATCCCAAATAATAATGCATGAGACCAAGATCCTTCATCTCGAATTTAGAAACCAACTCCCTATTACACTAGGAAATGAGAACTTCAACCCCTGTTAGAAACAAATCATCTACATACAACACCAACATTAAGGGCTTGCCTTCAACAATTTTAAAGTTTAGTTTTGGATCAACTTCGCTGTTATTCAAGCCAAGAGTCATTGCTATATAGCTGTCAATACAGGAGTAGCATGCTCATACTTCAACGCATACAAGGCTTTCTCCAATTTTCAAACTTACATGTATCTTTATCATGGATTTCAAATCCTTTAGGTTGCTCAATATAGACATCCTCTTCAATGACACCTTTCAAAAAATCAATTTTGACATCCATTTGATGTAATTTCCAACCTGCAAGAGAAGCAAGAGCAATGACAAATCTAATAGAATCATACCTAGCAATGGGAGAAAACATGCCTTCATATTCCTCTCCCTCTTTCTAGGATAATCCATGAGCCACAAATCTATC
>APFE031604413.1:0-56197 GCA_000404065.3 Pinus taeda | reverse complement strand
CAGTGATAAAGGAGTCTAGCAAGGTGGCAGAGCCTAAAGATTCAACAGAGGTTGAATAAAGTTGCAGATGGAAGAAGCCTACAGGAGCAGTGGAGGATGCTCAAAAGGTTCCAGCAGAGAACCAATGATTACCAAAAGACCAGATCCGGAGGGAAGGATTGGTGAGGTAAGTGGCAGCAAGAGAGGTTGCTGTGTTAGAGGCTTCATGCAACTCATAGGTGAGGAACTTATGGCCAAGGAGATGACTACTAAAAGTCATAAAGGAGAGAGCAGAGGTTCAGAAAGAGGCCACAGAAGGGAGAAGGAAAAATATGCCAAGGCGAATGGCATAAGACAACAGTTGACTCAGGAAGAGTATGAGAAAGAGAAAGCTAAGCTAGCAGTTCATCTTGAGCTATTGATGGAATTGTTATAGGAAAGTGTGAAAGACCAGAGACATGATTTACTGCTGAGGAAGAGAGTGAAGTGGCAGAGGCTATAGCAAAAAAGAGATTTACAGATAAACATGCAGTTAACAGGGGAGCTAAGGAAGCTGGAGCAGATGATAGATGTACAATTGAGACGGGAAAAACTTAGAACAGCTGAGTTGGAAGAGGAGGTTTCCATTGGTGAAATTAGAGAGAAAGCAGTCAAGACTGAAAAGTCTTGTGATTTAAAAACTAATAATTTGTGCATGTTTGCAAGTACAAAAAAGGAAGATGAACAAGTTGTAGAAATTGTTCAAAAGGAGTTGAATCTGAAGGTTGTTGTGGCCAAGAAAGAAGGACCAGCTGATGATGAAGATGTGGAAAATCGAGTGAAGTTTCCATGTTGTATTCCTAAGGAAGTTGTTGAATTGTATAGAAAACTAGATATCGAGACAAGAGAGTTGGAAAGATAGAGGACTTATGTGCAGTTGGTGAATCATCGTACTGAAGTGTTGCCAGAGACATTTGAACCTGAGGGAAAAGTTGCAGATGAAATCGCAGGTGAAGAGCCAAAGCATGTTGCAGAGGGACAGGAATTTTGGGAGGTAGCAACATCTATGGAGACAACGGCAGCAACATCCATAGTGACAACTGAGACAACACTAGCAGCAGAAGAGGCACTGAAGCCTTATATTTTTTATTCTAACAATTGGTTTGTGAGTACAGGTTTTATTGAAGATGCTGGAGAAAATTTATTAGACAGAGAAATTGAAGTGATGAGGCGGATGGTGATGAAGGAATCCTGGAAGAGGTCAGCATCGATAAAACAAAAGAGAAGCAGTGAAAGAAAAATAGTAGAAGATTAGGAGAGCACAGCAAGTGGAGCGATGCAGCATAAACTGTGGAAACTTGGAGGAAGACAGCGAACAATAGCATATGATGACTTGCAGAACAGGGTGTGGGACATAGATCCAAACACATGATCAGGGGACCATGATTAATTTTAAGGTTGGGTGTATGATGTAGGAGCATGAAGACCCTCTTCATTTGTAAATATGAAATAAAGAAGGGGTGTAATAATTTTTAGTATTTTTTTGTTTTAATAGGAAAATAAAGATAATGTAAATATTCTTTTTCTAAATAAAAGAATATTAGGGAATAGTTAGAAAAAAAAAAGGATTGGGATATGATTTCTACGATTTTTCAGTTAAAATTAGGATAAAAAGTAGGGAATAAAGCTTGAAGCTTTAAGTCATTGTGTAAAAAAGGAAAAATATTGATTTTTCTAGGAGATAAGATCTTATCTATCCTTTATGTACATATCCATTATTATTACAAATTAATGAAGCAGCTAAAGCTCTCATCAGAGGAGAGAAGAGCGATGCCAGAATTATCATGATGAAGTTTTCTCTCAGCACTCTGGAAAAAGATTGTTGATGTCTTGTTAATATGGATACTTGTAGTAAATAGTGTTTACGCGTATAATGAAACATCGATTTTATTTACACTAATGTATATATTACATAATTTTATTTTCAAGAGTGAACGGGTTCCTGTTGAGCTTGAGGCTGCGATTCCAGAACTTTAATGAAGAATTCCACAGCGCCTAACATGGGCACATTTGATTTGCATGAAAAAATTATATATCTGTGCAGTAGAGCAATTGGTGTGATAGTAGACGGGACAGGGGCGAACCTCACTGTTTTCTCCAGGCATTTAGAATTTTGAACAGTTATATTTCTTATATGCGTAGATGTCTTATATGCTTGGCCGTGAACTACTATATAATTAATTGTGTATACAGGCTGCAACCGGAGATGGCGAGGGAGGCGGTGTATAACCGAAGAACCAACAGTTAACCTCACATAAACCGTTGTTCCTTGTTCGTGGATCAGTCTTATTTTATCTATATTTGTTGTGCGTTCAGGACTGTGTGGACTATCATTTCCTGTGATGTATTGTATAGCTGTGCGTATTGATCGTTTAATTCATAATTGTGTAGACTGTGAGTCATATGTACGATTCCCTTTAAAATTTATGGTGTTGTGCCAAGACCGTTATATTGTTTGATATATATATATGGTGATGTTCATAGTGAAGTGTTAGCGGTTATTCCCAATTGTATCAATAGCAACAGAGCCGTGCAATTACAAATCTGGTAGCAGCGCTGGGCTAGACTTTGGAGCTGTGCGCATATTTATATGTAGCGCCGGATTGAATGGTAATCATTCATTAGAATAGCAATCTTGGAGATCCGTGAGGAGTCACAGGAGTTAATGAGAAGAAAATCGACATTGTGTCAGACAGTTTGATGCTGTATTATGAGATTTATACAGCACGTCGGCTTGTATTGTGTGCTGGAGACATTCTTAGCTAAGGTTCAAATGATATTCCAGAGATTTCTTTGATATTCATCGAAGCACTGAAAGAGCTGGCGTATTAATGGATAATGAATGAAGAATTCATATGCATATAGAGTTTGTCCACCGTGTTGTAAAAAGAAAAGGGCGCACACAAAGATCCTGGTTTGCAGGCTAGCTCAACCCTGCATCAACTAACCTCAGCAATATCTTTTATTTTTCACTTATACTATGGTTATATTTTAGTATAACCAATATTACTCATGTAGGAAAGAATATTATTAGCATACACCAATTTAGTTGTATTATACATTTTTTGTATTGCACTAGTATCTAGTGCATATTTGTAGTTATACTATAATCTGAGTTGAATTATGATTCTATTCAATGGTAGAGATATATTCACATAATATTTTAGAAAATAACTCCATAGTAAACAAAATCTACTTTTTTTCATATATATATAGAGAGAGAGAGATATAGATATAGATAGATAGATATATGCATCATAATTTCATCATTCTAAATACACAAGTACCTGAACCAAATCCAATGCTTAAAGGAGAGAATTATATTATTTTTTGTTTCATTCATTCTAAAAAAACTTCTATCTATACATTTTTTACAAAAATAAAAGAATTTAGCAAATTACTCATGTTAAACACTTGATAGTCAATGTACTAACTTGTTAATTCTATTCTAGAAAATAATTCTAGAGCCACTAGGCTCCACCCAACCTTAATTCCTCCTGAAAGTGTCCCCCGAGCTTCAATAGAATACAAGTCAATTTAATCGACTATTCTCTTTCTCTGCAACTACACATTTTCACCTCAAATCAACATTGTATGAGTTTTCTCTTTTTCCCAATATAGGACAATAAATATACCCCCTTTTTCTAATTCAGCTGGTAGTCAATAACCACCAGGTGATAAGTAGTTACTTGGCTCATTAATGAGCCTGGCTCTCCTTAGCATCGTAAGGCAATGTGCTATCTTACTGGGAGGTTTATTGATCAATAACTTTTGATGATTTAATAATCTAATCCTCATATTAGATGCCTAGTTCTTATTCCATCAAGGGTACTTAAATTCCATCATTAACTTGCATCCCATAGTTTCTCTTTAGCCATTTGTAACTTAATTTTATTTTCCAAATTTATATTAAAAACTTAACAAAACAAATTCATATAAAATATTTATCAGTGACATAATACTAATAAACCAGACCCAAAGAAATCCTGAAGCCATTGCATCAAACAAATTTGATATATACAATATTCACAAATAAATTCCAAGTAAGGGGATATCACAAGAATTCGCTCTTGTTATTAGTAATAACCCATCATTCACAAAACTACAATAATACAAACATGACATCTCACTTCGCTTCTCATTGTCACTTAGACTATGACACTTAAAATGGACAACAAACTAAGCATTATGTAAAACATAGAGTTGTCATGAAAATCAAAGAAGAAGAAAGAAATCTAACTGAATTAGTGTAGTTGTCAACATGCCCATTTCCTAAACATCCTAATCAAATATAACTTAGACCAACCATGCCTTAACTGATATATCATTCCTGCAATAGGCATAGTGTAAAAATTTTATGGTATAATAACACTCCCAGAAAGAAGTATAATGGTTTTTTCTTGTTTAGTTAGTTGGTTTTTTTCTTTATTTGTTATATTGTTTTCTTCCTTCTAACAATCACTTGAATCCATATTCATCTTTTAGTATGATGGTGAACCTAGAGTACATGATGGGGCATAGTCATTGCTTTTGTATACCATGTTTGTGGATGTTATTGTAATACTTCCATGGAAATTATTTTCCTTATATATCTTGGAATATCTTTTAGCATAACATTCATCCTATTGCATATTAGGTAATTTAAACCTTTTGTGCATTAGGACTATTATTCAAATGACTATCCTCCTCACATGGTTCTAATGAGGTTATAATATATTTGGTATGAACAAGGATACTCCTTGTTTGCAGTGTAATAGTTCTACATAATTGATATATCATCACCTTGATAATTCATACCTTGGTGCATAGTGTCCATTTTCTATATTAAATTTAAGGTTTTTTTTTTTTTTTTAAGCTTAGTGGTACCATTTTCTATTAACAAAAAGGAAACATTACATAGTTAGGGTGGTCTCACCCCGCCCCGAAGGGAAACCGGGTTTATTGACCACCGATAATTTTTCACAACTGCCCAAAAATAGAATGTTTTTAGCTTGTCCTTCCATGCCTTATACACTTTATCTATATCTCTAATACTACCTCCATACATCTGCATATATATATAAACATAAAAGTTTTGCATGGCTAAAACAAAAACAGAAATTAACAGTTCCTAAATTCATCATGGACATGCCTTTGTTCACTGCTCCTCTAGATTCTCTTGCTGATTTTTCTCTTTCTTGACCAGAACCCCACTTGCCTCCAGTTGTTGTTGCAGGTCCTCCAGCCTTTTATCTTGCATAAGCAGATTTATTACTATGTTCTTCAATTCCTTCTTCAAATTCGGGATTCCCTAAGATATCTCGGCCATTTCCATTGCTATCTGTTCCATGGCTTTAGCCATGAGCCTCTTCATAACCTAGTACAAGTGTAGAGACTGCTTGTAAAGCGTCATTCTTCCTCTGGTATGTCCTGGATCAGACAGGAGGTTAATCCATTCTTCCATCTCATCCTTTGACTGGGCCTGGATGGCTTCTTCCTCCCAATGCTCAATAATTCTTTTGATTTTTGGATTGGATTTCTCCCTATACTCCTTCTCAGCAATCCTAACTCTATTTCCTATGGTCTACCTGGTCTGGCTGGTCCGTAGGTTCCCATCTCCAGTCGCTGTCTCTGCTTCCTCGTCCTAGTTGTGGCTGCACTGACGTCCCCGTCAGCTACGCCCTGCCGCCATATCCTTCCCTCGTCGGCCGCCTCTTCCCCTGCGTCCTCTCCCTCTTCTATATCCTTCCCTGCCCCTTCCTGCATCCTTCGTCGGGCTACCTCCTTCCTCTTCGCCATTCCCGGTTGTTGTCTTGTTTCGTCTGTTCCTCCTTTCCTCCTGCGCATAGTCCTCCTAACCCACCTCCATGTCTTCGCTCTCCCCTTCCGAGATCTCAAACACGGGGATGCCCTGTTGCATGTCATCCTCCACCTTCCGCTTACCTTTCTGTCCACTTTGCTCCTGCCCTGATCGTCCTCAGCTCCGCTGCTTCGCATCGAGCATTGGACTTTCTGACTGCCCTCTTCTTCCATATTCTCTCTTCTACTACGGTTCTCACCTCCCTCTCCGCTCGCAGGTCTGCTCGTGCTGTGGCTCCGAACTGTGCACCCAAGTCGGATTGCTTTGCGATCCTTCCTTCTCTGTTTAGCTCGCCACCCTTCCCTCACTATCCTTCTCCTCTGCATGTCATTCCAACTTAAGGTTTTGTGCTGAGCTGTTCCCGAACCCCGTGCCATCATTTCCCGGCCTTGTCTTTGTCCTCCTGTCCCGTCCACTGTCCTGCTGAGCGACTCCACTACCCTTCCCACCGCACCATTCACCTGTGGCAATAATGCCTTGAACCCTGCCTGCATCCGCCTGCTCCGTGCGCTACCGAACCATAAATCCTCTCCTCTCCACGTCATGCAACCCGATCGGGTGATATTAAATTTAAGGTTGTTATCTAAATTTTTTTGAATTTAACTACAAGGAAGGTTATACAAAGTCACTTTTCCATATTATCATGCATTAATTCTATCTTAGCATTAAATCTGATTTTATCCTATCATTATTATTTTTCCATCCCTAGCATTTCATTCCATTCCATATTTATAGCTTTCTCCACACACCCCTTCTTCCACTTCTATCATGCAATATTTATTCTTGTAACTAACTCCATCTTCCTTTTCCCTCATTTTTCTTCTAACATAGTATACTCAACCTTTCAGGACATTTTTAGGAAAGTTATGTTTTCTTGCAAAATTTATCAAAGAGAAACCCACTTCCCATTTATCTATTCCCTAGACATATTAGGCCATATGACATCATGTCTTTAAAACAATGTTGTAAAATGAATTGTCTCAAAAAGGACTAAAATGTAATATTGAAAATTGAATAAAGCAATTTCTTGTGTCTCCTAAACAACATTTCCTTCTTCCATCACAACTAAATACTTTTTTAATTATTTCATCACTATAAGTTTTATTTAATTAGTTTCTTTTTACACATAATAGTTAAGTAATCTCTTTTAATTAAATAACTATTTAATTAGCTAATTAAATCATATATAAATAAGTAAATAAAATCTCTATTTTCATTTTATTTACTTTCTAAATTCATTTCTTCATTAAAATTAATTAAATAGTTTCTATTATTTAATTACTTCTTCTTAATCTAATCTCTTTAATTAAATAATTATTTCAATGAGTTAAATCAATCAATTATATTTTATAATTAAATAAATAAAATATTTATTTTACTTATTATTTTTTAAATTAAATTCATTTCTGGCCATAAAATAATTAAATGATTTTATTTATTTAATTAATTATTCTCATTCTTCTCTCTCATAATTACGTCATTTATAGGGAATAAATATCATTTTTTTATTTTATTTATTCCCCTTTATAATTTTTTCTTAAAAAATAATTATTCTTATTATTATTTTAATTATTTAATTAATTTAACTAACTCTTTCCTATTTCATATTTGAATAAAATAAATGATTTATTTATTTATTCCATTTCTAAATTAAGAAAAATTATTATTTTATTTATTCATTTTCTAAATTAATTTCTTCGCAAAGATAATTGATAATATTTATTCATTATATTAATTTTTATTTAATTTCTTATAATTACATATTATTTTTAGTTATTAAATAGTTGATTTAAGTCATTTATTTATTTGATGTATTTATTAAAAAAATATATATTTATTTTTATCTTTCCATTTACACAATTAGATGATTTTTTTTGCCCACTTTCCTGTTTTAAATGCAACTCAATCCAAGTTCTTTGACCATGCAATCAGTTAACTATATCATATAATTGTTAATATTTCCTAAATCAAATCTTATCTATTGATCTTCAATCTATTACATGTAATATCAAATGTTGATCAACCTCTAACAAGCCTATAAATATATCACTCATCTCACTATGTAGGGCAAACATTTCAAGTATCAGAGCTATCACCTGATAACTTCATAGCCAAATAGTTTTAAGTTATTTTCAACTAAGTTGAGCCACATGTATACTCTTCTTTTTCTAAGCACTCAATGGAGTACATTTAGATGTTGGAGTTAGCGAGGGCATTGGTCCCTTAAATTCGAGGTTCAAGTTTTTCCTGGGTGAAAAATGTTCTCTAAGTAAACAAGAAGTGTATGAAATGTAATAAAATAGTGATCAATGGAAAACCCCAAGGGATAGCTCAATTGGTCAAGTTCTCATTGGTACATACCTTGCCAATTGGGAAGTCACAGGGTCAAATCTCCTCAACACCCTTGGGTTAAGCCCTTCGAGTCAATCTGCCAAATTATTACCCATAAATATAGTAGTCACTTAATAATACCCATGCATATTATAGTTCAAGTGGATCTACCAAATTATTACCCATAAATATAGTAGTCACTTAATATATTATAGTTCAAGTGGATCTACCAAATTATTACCCATAAATATAGTAGTCACTTAATAATACCCATGCATATCTCCTCAACGGAGTCAATCTGCCAAATTATTACCCATGCATATAGTTCGAGTGGATCTACCAAATTATTACCCATAAATATAGTAGTCACTTAATAATTCTTCGATCACTTAATAACGATAAACCCACAATTAAAAAAAATCAAATATATATATATATAAAATTTAATAGCTTAATTTGATCTTCTCAAATTATTGACCTATAAATTAATTTAATTTAAACAACGTATTTTTATTTTGGTTTCACACATATTTATTCAATTTTATTTTCTAATCACAACACTATTATACCTTTGTAATATTTTTTAACAAACCAACTCGTTTTATTAAAAGAATTGACATAAAAATTAAAATATAAACCTAAGTCATTGAATAAAAGGAAATTTTAAACCCATGAAATCATTCAACAAAACAAAAATATCATTTTCACTTAAGAAAAAATACACTATTCAACCAACAGAAACTGAACAAAACAAACTAATCAACCAACAGAAATATATTTTTTCGTGGGAAGTAGACGTGCATGATACTTTATCATTTAAATGCATGGAGTCAAAAATTTACATGCCATTGTGCTCTGATGTTTATAAAAAAACAATGAACAAATTGTCTTATTACAGTATGATGTTCTCCACCAAATCATTTCTCGATTATCATATTTGACATACTGAATTTTGTATTTAAATTTAAGTATTAATTTTATTTCTCATATTTGATGACATATCGATCAAAGTGTATAATTAAAAATACTGTAACTGAGATCCCTATTACGTGCCTATCATGTTCACGTCGAACGTTATGTCATGCATAGGTTTCACATGTTTGATGATTTTATTACTTACATGAAATTAATAATTTAATTTTAATACTACTGTGAAGCATTATATTTTTTTTAATTTTAATTTTTTCTTCGTTTTTGTGGATTAGGAATTTAGAAAATATATATAAAGAGAGAAAACATATATTCTTGTCATTTAATAGTATGATTAAGTTATTAAAATTAGCATTTTTAAATATATAAAATTTTTAATTTTGAATTAATAAAAATACAAATATTATATAGTTTTAAGGAATGTTTAGTTGTTTAAGTTTTTGTTGCTAAGTTGCTTTATTTATTAGAAAGTTATAGGGCAAATCTTTTCTGATGTTCTGTTAAAAAAAAATCTAACATAAAAAAATAGGGTCAAATCTTTTTGATGTCTGTCAAAAAAAATCTAACAAAAAATAGATATTCTGTTTTTAATACAGATGTGTTTGGAATTAATTTTTATTAGCTATTAATTTGTAGAAATATATTTTTATTGAGAGTAATTATGTGCTGGAAATAGAAGACTAAAATAAGATGTTTAAATAGAAATTAAATTATTACATATGTTTATAAATCATTTAGCCTAGATCTATTTAAAACTGCAATTATCAAACACCAAAAATATCAAATTTCTCAATATACATATTTGTTTATAAGATTTAATATAAGAAATTAATATAATGAATACAAAATATATAATATTAAAAAAATAAAGGATTTAGAAATTTTCTTTATCTCTTCAAAAACTTGAATATATCTAAGTTTATAAATAGATTTAGGCTAGTTATATGTTAAATTTTAAAATTAATATACAAAAACTTAAAGCCTAATAATTTTAATATTAAACTTTCATAATTTAACAACAACAACAACAAACAAAAATAACTAATAAATATAATAATAATATAATTAATATTTTTTTCCAATTTTGAAAAGCATAATAATAAAATTTGTTCATCTATATTTTTATAAACATCACAACACATCTATAATTAAGTGTTTTTAATAGCCATGGTATGAATAACAAATTGGGTTTATATAGTACGCATAGAAAAAACATAGGTTGTCTTAGAGTATGGTTTTCCTAATGGTATTCTTAAGAACCGTGCTTTTTCTCTTAATTTTTTAAATTAAAATTATAATATTTTTTTATGTATTAAGTGGATGCCAATATATGCACAAAAATCATAATAACTTTAATAAAAACTAATAATTAAAGTGACTACTTAATTAGGGATCTATCTAGTGCTTAGAGGGATCAAACCTCTTCTCCCTAAAAGAAGTTTGTACCTTAAGAAATTTGATTTCTCTCATGATAAGATGGATCTCGATTGGTTTTCTAAAAATCAGTTTTCATATTTTATAAAAATACTATTAAACATAAATATAAATTTTCACATCTTTTATTAGTTAAAAAGCATCCACTATCTTATAGTTTCCATTTTCTATTTCAAGTCACTTAGTATATGCTCCACTAAAAAATATGGGTTTTTGTAAAACTCCTCAAAATTTAATAGATTTTGTGAATTAAAAGCTCATTAGCTTAAATCATTTATAATTCCAAATTGATGAGATGCAAATCTCTTTTAAAGTAAAAAAAGATTTGATCCCCTTAACACTTTAGCAATTAAAACTTAAAATGTACATAAGCTAATTTAATAAATAATTATTAGTTTTTTTTTCTTTTAACCCAATCAAAAGGTTAACCAAGACATTAGAACATCTGTACCATTCTTAAAAAAATCCTCTTGGCACAACAATTTACCAAAACCTTACTATTAATTTAAATGCTTTGATATTAGGATAAATAAAGTATTTAAATGCTTTGATATTAGCTTAGATAAAGAATTAAGGTCCCTTTCCTTAGGGAAGTAAATTTGCTCTCCTTTTTTTCCAGTCACATAGGTTGCAAACAATCGTGTGTTGATAATTTTTATCTGATCCGGTTAGAAATTGTATTATTAATTTTTTATCAATTCCATTCCGTAGTAAACAAGTCAAAAACATGTGTTTGATGTGAAATAAATTTACATGGAATATATTAATTATTTATATATTTTGTTAATAAAAATTTTTCTATAAAATAGGCAGAAAAGATAAATTATTTTATTAATGGTAAAATAGTGTAATTAACAATTAATTCATTTCCTAATTTTATTAATTTATTTACTATGAGATTGATTATAGTGTTAGATATTTATTAATGCTATGGGTATATGTATAAGATATATGTATGTTAGTTATATATACACATTTTGTATGAATTTTCTAGTATGTGTATATTAGCTATATACATATATTTGGCATGTTTTTTTTTAGTATTCTAGGTTTTATTATGATAATTGAATCATCATGTGAATTAATGATTAGGTCTTAAGGTTGATTAAATAGTAATTAATGTAACATTTTGATTAGCTCTTAAGTTTCATTAGCATTTAATTAAAGGATTGTTCCTTAATTCTAATTAATATTAATTAATGATGTAGATTTTTTTATTAATTTAATATTAAATTTACCTATGTTTTTTAGGAAGTTGAATAGGTTATTCTTAATTGCAGAGTGACATGTTTAGTCAAATGAAGAGCATCGCAAGTGCTTAATGATAATCCAACTAAATATTCTCATATTTCTTATCATGTTAATTTAAAACATGATTTGAAAAATCCTCTGCAACTTGCCAATCTGAAGCAAATCTAAAGCTCATAAAGGGAAAAATGATAGAGCATGCTAAAAAGAAGTTGGCAGACATACACGAGATAAAAGTAATCAAAGAGAGACTATAGATTATTGATTGTCAATATGGGGAAGGATTGACATCCCCTAAATCCTGAGATTTCCTCTTGACTTTGAAAAGATAGAAAAAATATCTACTTGTTGATCATGAAGAGGAGTGGCATCTAAAAAGCTAAGCAATCTGATGGGCTAATGGGGATGAGAAAACCAAGTTTTTACAAGCTTATGCAAAGGAGAGGAAAATCCAAAACACTATTTGAAGCCTCCAGGGTCCTAATGGTGTTGGAGTCACACCTTTTGAAGTTCTTACAACTCTTAGTAAGAGTCATTATGAAAATTTATTATGTTCCCATCCTTGGTGCCTCAATAGCAAAATTAATAAGAATTTCTTAGCTCTTTCCCAGGCTAATTAAGGATGAAGAAAATAGGGCCATCATGGACAAATTCACCAAGAACGAATTAAAATTAGTATTACATAGAATTCAATGAAATAAACACTCAAGCCTAGATTGGTGGGCTGTTGAATTTTTTCTTGAATTATTTGACACAGTTGGCCAAGATGTCCTTAAGGTAATTGAAGAATATAGAAGAGAGAGGTGCATGTTTCCTACCTTCAATTCCACACTTATCACCCTAATTCTCAATGTGGACCATCCCTCATCCTTGGATGATTTTCACCCCATGTGTAAGGAATATTCCTGAACACACTACAAATGAAGCCATGGTAATTCGACAACATTTCCCTCAGGAAAAAAGGACATCCCCACCTTGTATTGTAATTTCAAAAAACCCTACTCACTCTTTCACCTCAAATTTTTTTTAATGGCGCATCATCCAATTCCGAGTAGTAAGATTGAGGGTGTTTTATCATATTCCTTTCAGTCTCACACTGTCTAAGAGTAAAAATGGGGCTTAATCCACGGTCCAATAACATGTATAAACTCATAGCTTACAAAAATTATTCCTCTTTTCCTCAACTAAAGGCTACATTCATATCCAAGTTTATGGGGACTTCATGCTAATTATAAACTAGTTAAATGGATTTAAAATTTGTAGGAATATAACTCTTATGCATATCTTCAAAGAAGCTAAGCAGCCCACCAGTCTTATTAACTACACATTTTCTCACATTTACAAGGAAAGGAATCAAGATGTAGATCACCTTTCCAAAGAAGGATTGCAAATGGTAGTAAGGCCCTGGGAGGCCATGGAACAACATGATGGCACAACCACTATTGTTTTATTACATAAGACCTTTCAAGATCTTAACAAAGGGGATGAATGAATAAACATCCAAGACCAACTCTAAATTAATTTTTCTAGTCTTTTTAAGATAATTATATCACTCAAACGGTTTATATTTGTAGGAAATTTTTGGTTTCTATTCAACATAATGTACTTAACTAAAAAATAGTTTGTTAGTTTTTTTAGGCAGGCCTGATGCGAGCCTGGCCTACAATACCTATCACCTGATGCAAGCCAAGCCTGCAATACCCAGGATCTCCCTAAACTTCTGTTATATTAATCCTCATTTGCAATCAATTCACTATTCACATCAACCCATATTCATATCAACTCAAAATTACAAGGTGCAATTACAATGCCAGTTACATGCTTTCATATTAAACCAACATCATTCAATCCAAAGTCCAACCTTGTACATGCGCCTTTTAAGATCAGAGTTTATTTCACAATCTCAATCAAACAAACACCCTATACATCAGGACTGAGTCTGGCAACGCTTTGTAGTTTTATGCAACTCCATCCTATCTTACTCTCATCTAAATCAATTTCTGGATTGCGTCGTTAGAGCAATTCAAAACATTTAAACTTAACTTACCAGCGCTGCTACCAGACTTATATTAGGCACGGCTCTGTTATCAATTCAAATCAAGTGAACACGGGTTTCGCTGTCCATACAACAAGGCACGGGACTATCATATGATACGACTACGCACAAACTCCTATATATCAGACAATATAACAGTATACGCAATTGAACGTTGGTGATTGAACTTTGGCGATTCAAAGCTACATGCACACATTCGAACCAATACATGTTGGTGCACAGCAGTGGTATTCCGCCTCCATGTGAGCAGTAAAAATATTAATAGGACACACGTAGTTGTCAAAGATTGTTATGACAACCCAGAAATTATAGCTACAATCTGCAAAGTTATGATTTAAAGTTGTGGTTTAGCAATGAAGGATTTACTGTCAAGAACCTTCTCCTGGGGAAAAGAAGACATTCGATATCGAATTCGGGGAAGGTATGGAAATGGCTGCCATGCAAAATGATTACCAAAGCTCAGGCCACGAAATCTCTAAGAGAACGCATGGACAGAGATGTGGCAATCTTCAATTCCATTTTTACTCTTAAGACCCTCTTAATCTAGAATCATGGACCTGCACAGGTGAAGCTGAAGCAATTGTGCTGGCTCAAATAAAATTTAACAGTGCCCACACTTGCCAGAAATAATACATAACGTCATATATTTCATATGAAAATATTCAAACTTTACAGTGATTTCACAATCATCCCATCTATATATATAAGATTTAAAATAAAACAATTACTTACAAACTTGGCCAAATAATTAGAGTTGATGGCCCTTTACAAACTGCCCGAAGGCTCCCAACCAGAAAACCACTCACACTCTCTCTCTCTCTGTGATGAGATGAGAGCTCAGCTACTTTATTTAAAATAATAATGGATACATACAAATAGATCTTCTGAGACCTTATCTTCTAGAAAAGCAGGCTTTTTCCCTTTACATAAAGATTTAAAGCTTGAATCTTTTTCCCACTCTTATCTTGAAAAAACTATTCTCTCATATCCTTTTATTTAGAAAGAATATTTACATTATCTTTATTTTCCTATTAAACAAAATACTAAAATTATCACACCCCCTCTTTATTCCATATTTACGAAAGAGGATGGTCTTGATGCTCCTGCATCATACACCCAACCTTAAAATTTATCATGATCTCCTGATCATGTGTTGGGATCTTTGTATGCTTGGATCCCACACTTTGTTTTGCATGTCATCATGTGCTATTGTTCGCTGTCTTCCTCCAGGTTTCCACACCTTATGCTGCATCACTCCACTGATTATACTTTCACAATCTTCTGCTGTCTTCCTTTTGCTTCTTCTCCTTTGTTTCACTGTTGCTGGTTTCTTTCGGGATACTTTCACCATCATCTGCTTCATCAACTCAATTTCTCTATCTAACAAATTTTCTCCAGCATCTTCAATAAAACCTGTATTCACAAAACAATTGTTAGAATAAAAAATAGAAGGCTTCAGTGCCTCTTCTACTGCTAATGTTGTCTCAGTTGCCACTATGGATGTTGTTGCCTCCCAAACTTCCTGTCCCTCTGCAACATTCCTTTTTTTTTCACTTGCAATTTCATCTGCAACTTCATCTACAACTTTTCCCTCTTGCTCACTGCACTGAACTCTTTCTTCTGCAATCTCCCTGTCATACTTTGGATTCCCCAACCAGTACTCTAACAAAGCAATTTCTCTGTAACATTGCTGAAGCATATCATCACCTGCATTCACATATAAACTTTCAGTATCAATTGTTACTTCCTTTATTTGTGCTTCAGACTGATTCACTTCCACAAGAACTTCCTCTTGTGCTGTAACAAATTCATAAGATTTTACTTCCTCCTCAGCAAGACCTATAATCACATCACGATTGTCAGCTATACAAACACAAGAGTTCACATTATCCAGCTGATCTGGATCTACCCAATAACTCAAGAAATCATCAATAATCTTCTCTTCTGTTAACTGCATGTGTAAATCTCTTTTCTGCTGTAGCCTCTGCCACTTCACTCTCTTCCTCATCAGTAAACCATGTCTCTGGTCTCTCATATTTTCCTGCAACAACTCCATCAATAGCTCAATATGAACTGCTATCTCAACTTTCTCTTTCTCATACTCTTCCTCAGTCAACTGTTGTCTTCTGCCATTCGCCTTGGCATATTTCTCCTCCTTTCTTCTGTGGCCTCTTTCTGAACCTTTGTTTTCTCCTTTATGACTTTTAGTAGTCATCTCCTTCGCCATGAGTTGCTCCCCTATGAGTTGCATGAAGCCTCTGCCACAGCAACTCTTTTGCTGCCACTTACTCACCAATCCTTCCCTCCGGATCTGGTCTTTTGGTAATCATAGTTCCTCTGCTGGAACCTTTTGAGCATCCTCCACTGCTCATGTAGGCTTCCCTCATCTGCAACTTTATTCAACCTCTGTTGAATCTATAGGTTCTGCCACATTCACTTCTCCTTCTTCCCGCTGAGATTTCTTCACTATTCCTGTAAATCAATATTCATCAGTCCCAAAAAGCATCACATGCAATTAACAAAAACACACTTGAACCTTCAAAGAAAGTTGTTCCTGCTCTGATACCACCTGATGCAAGCCTGGCCTACAATACCTATCACCTGATGCAAGCCAAGCCTGCAATACCCAGGATCTCCCTAAACTTCTGTTATATTAATCCTCATTTGCAATCAATTCACTATTCACATCAACCCATATTCATATCAACTCAAAATTACAAGGTGCAATTACAATGCCAGTTACATGCTTTCATATTAAACCAACATCATTCAATCCAAAGTCCAACCTTGTACATGCGCCTTTTAAGATCAGAGTTTATTTCAAAATCTCAATCAAACAAACACCCTATACATCAGGACTAAGTCTGGCAACGCTTTGTAGTTTTATGCAACTCCATCCTATCTTACTCTCATCTGAATCAATTTCTGGATTGCGCCGTCAGAGCAATTCAAAACATTTAAACTTAACTTACCAGCACTGCTACCAGGCTTATATTAGGCAAGGCTCTGTTATCAATTCAAATCAAGTGAACACGGGTTTCTTTGTCCATACAACAAGGCACGGGACTATCATATGATACGACTATGCACGGCCTCCTATATATCAGACAATATAACAGTATACGCAATTGAACTTTGGTGATTCAAAGCTACACGCACACAGTCGAACCAATCAAGGTCAGCGCACAACAGTGGTATTCCGCCTCCATGTGAGCAGTAAAAATATTAATAGGACCCACGCAGTTGTCAAAGACTGTTATGACAACCCAGAAATTATAGCTACAATCTGCAAAGTTATGATTTAAAGTTGTGATTTAGCAATGAAGGATTTACTATCAAGAACCTTCTCCCGGGGAAAAGAAGACATTAGATATCAAATCCGGGGAAGGTATGGAAATGGTCACCATGAAAAATGATTACCAAAGCTTAGGCCACGAAATCTCTGAGAGAATGCATGGACAGAGATGTGGCAATCTTCAATTCCGGTTTTACTCTTGAGACCCTCTTAATCTAGAATCATGGACCTATGCAAGTGAAGCTGAAGTAATTGTGCTGGCTCAAATAAAATTTAACAGCGCCCACACTTGCCGGAACTAATACATAATGTCATATATTTCATATGAAAATCTTCAAACTTTACATTGATTTCACAATCATCCCATCTATATATATAAGATTTAAAATAAAACAATTACTTACAAACTTGGCCAAATAATCAGAGTTGATGGCCCTTTACAAACTGCCTGAAGGCTCCCAACCAGAAAACCACTCACACTCTCTCTCTCTGTGATGAGATGAGAGCTCAGCTACTTTATTTAAAATAATAACGGATACGTACAAATAGATCTTCTGAGACCTTATCTTCTAGAAAAGTAGGCTTTTTCCCTTTACATAAAGATTTAAAGCTTGAAGCTTTTTCCCACTCTTATCTTGAAAAAACTATTCTCTCATCTCCTTTTATTTAGAAAGAATATTTACATTATCTTATATCACACCCCCTCTTTATTCCATATTTACAAGAGAGGATGGTCTTGATGCTCCTGCATCAAGGCCACAGATCCCATATCATCTATCTCTTTTTATGAATGCACCTAGAGTGTACATTTGCACAATGTAATTTTATCATTATCTTGATGAATAAAATTATAATTTTTTTTCCTTGGGAAAAAATATAGTATAAAAAATAATTTTGTAATTGTGTAAAACAAAAACAATATTAATTAAAAATGAAAGAAAACATTTTTCCCCTTTTACTTTATAAGCCCATACCCAAAATAGTATAATAGGGTAATAATAATATATTGAAAAAGTTATTTAAACAAATGTGTTGCATGGTAGTGTGGCCCATCTATGTATATTATGACTTCACTATATAGAATAAATCTGATGGAGTTATAAAACATGTTCGTTATAAAAGTTTGGGTGATTTACCATCTAATTTATATAAAGGAAGTCTCTCTACCATAACACGTGAAACTCTCCGCCTTAACAGAAATGTTCAATTTTATGATCCACATTCTAAGGATTGGATGATAAAATGTTCATTAAAAATAAATTTAAGTATGGTTAATGGAATATCCTCCACAATGTAAATTATGACCTAAATTGATGTATATATATGTTTTTTTTGTAACTAAACAAATAGAGATCTCTATAGTGAAAATGTAAACAACATTAGTGAGTACAATGGAGATATAGGCCAGAAGAGGGCCATACTAACACTAATAACAATAGCAGAATACTAGCTTCATAGAAAATTTTAGGGGCGAATGTTCGCCCTTTGGCGAAATTAAGGGGTTTTAAATTTTTAGTGGGCGAATATTTTGTATCATAGTACATTTTTACAAATCACCTCAAATAGCCCACCTTATTTTAAGGGAGAGGGTAAAAAAGGTAAATTTAGCCCTTGAAATTAGGAGTTACAACCTTCCATTCGCCCATTTTCAAGAATAGGTTTTATTTAAGTGAATCCATTCGCCCATTTTCAAGAATAGGTTTTATTTAAGTGAATCCTATGGCCTAAATACCATATTTATAAAAGAGGTATCATAAATTAATAAAAATATAAATAAATGAGAAGTATGGTAAATAAATAAAACATTTTTTATATTAACTCCATAAGTCACCTTATATACATACAAGGGTGTAAACAAATAAAAATATAAGTAAAATGGAGGTATGGTAAATAAATAAAACGTTTTTTTATACTTGCTCAAAAGGTATGGTAAATAAATAAAAATATAAATAAAAACTAGATGTATGGTAAATAAATAAATCATCTTTTTATATTTAGTCCATAACCCTCTTTCTATTTATGAAGGCTCAAAAAAGAGGTTTTTATTTAAGTGAATCCTATGGGCCAAATACTATATTTGTAAAAGAGGTATGGTAAATTAATAAAAATATAAATAAAATGAGAGGTATGGCAAACAAATAAAACATTTTTTTAGGTATGGTAAAATAATACAAATATAAATAAATGAGAGGTATGGTAAACAAATAAAACATTTTTTTATATTTACTCCAGAAGTCACCTTATATTTACGAACACTCAAAAAAATGAATTATATTTAGGTGAAACCTATGGGAAAAATACTATGGGACAAATACCATGGACTAGATTGTTATTAATACGATGCAAAAAAACATTATTAACCCTAACATTAGTATTAATAAAAATAAAAATGGCACATGGTATTGACCCATGGTATTCACCAAAATGGCACATGGTATTGACCCATGGTATTCACCTGGAATGTAGCCTATTTAAATGGGGGAATTAAACCAGCATAGATTCATCTTTACTCTGGATCTACTAACCCCAAGAGGTATCAAATATCGTGATATGCAAACTAGCATAGAGTGAAAAAATATCTTTACTCTGGATCTACTAACCCCCGAGAGGTATCAAATATAGTGATATGCAAACTAGCATAGAGTGAAAAAATATTTGATCCCTCTTAGGGCTTGGTGGATCAAGAGTAAAAATGGATGTTGTACTTTAATGTATGTTAAACATTTTAGCTTGGTTAAAATAAAAATCAACTATTAATTTTATTAATTTTTATAAATTACTAATAGTAATTTATAAGCTCCAGGTTTATGATAATCCATGGTAATACCAAGATTTTATAATTGAGTAAAATATTCGCCATGCCTAGTGAGAGATTCGCCAAAAAGTTATATATACATATTATATTATTGATAAAATCGCCTTCCATTTTTCCTATATACCATAGAGATTCTCCTAATTATTATACTTATAAATTTAGAAAGTCTTAAAATTTTCCATGAATTTAACCATTTTATTGTCATATCTTATGTTATAATTTCACAATTAATTGAACACTGCGAAAGTTCATTAACAAAAAAAAGGTCATCATGATAAATTAATTAGACTTTCAACCCAATCCTAAGGGACACATGGTTTCAAATATTGAAAAGATCATGTCAGTTCCGTCAACTAACATCATTACAATGGGATAATGGATCTACCCTAAGATTATGTTAAGAGAATTTTTTCCATAGACATAGTAGTTTAAATAAATTAAAACACATAACTCATTCGCATGGTAGTGATGTCATTGTTGATCACACTCCACTCTCAAGTTATATTGGTTTTGGCTATAACCACTTCGATAAACCTAGTCTGATATCCACTAAAGTGTCAACACTCTCGCTCATAATAAAATGAGGTTTTCTACGTGTCAAATTACTTAACCACTTCGATAAACCTAGCCTGATATCCACTAAAGTGTCAACACACTCTCGCTCATAACAAAATGAGGTTTTCTACGTGTCAAATTACTTATTCTTTGTCTCTCAGGTAGTAAACATTTATATTCAAAATTTTGACATTAAAAGAGTTGTATAAAATGATAGATATTGAAAGTTTATTAAATTAGAGAATTGCTTACTTTATTAAATTAGAGAATTGCTTACTTTACGTGGAGTCAATGAATCTTGCAGATTGGTTTAAGTTGTTTATTGAAGATAAAGTAAGAAGGTTGATAATTGAGGACAAGGATAATTGGATGGAGGATGCATTAGAGAAGGGTGTGGATTGAAAATTTCTCTATAACTTAATTTAGTGTGTTTTTTGGAAAATGATCACTGCATCATCCAAAATTTTCCTATCATTGCAAGGTACTCATTTATATTTCCTATGGTTCCAGGGTGTGTCATTTATGCTTCTTAGTATTGACTTGGTCATGGAGTAACATGGTTAATATGTGATGATATTAAGCTTCCGTTATTATTCCAATGAAATCAAGGAAGCTATAATAGTCTTATTAATTTACATTAATGTTTGAGGACTTGGAAGTAATGGTGTTCACACATAAAGTGTAATTTGTGGTACTTTGAGATATCTCAGGTGTAGAGGTGTATCAAGATTAATCAAATTTCTCTACAATTCCATGGTTTAAAGTTTTACTTTCCATAAAGAACTATGGTATTGCAGAATTTTCACATATTAATTGAATATGGTGAAACATAAATGTGACCATAGCTTGGATGTTAAGGATATCTTCTTCACTAAGTAATTCTTCTCAAATTAACACATTTTTGGTATCTTGGAAGGTGATATAATCTATTCAACTATGAAATCCTCGCAATTTGGCTTTGTCAAGTGGCATGGTAGCGATAAAAACTTATGTAACATTTTTCTTTGAATCTAGTGTGTGACATTATGTTTATTAATTGATACCTTTTGTATTCCTTTTAATTTTTCATGTCTCATCATTATTTTCTTTAACATTGTTATCATCCCTACCGTAGGGTAGGTATAACACATTCGAAAATGTCAGGTATTTTCATATGAGGGTTGTCAACATATTAGGTTATTTTCATATGAGGGTTGTGCATTGGTTCAGGTTGATCCATTGTCTCCTGCAATAACATTTTGATAGGACACAGAAGGGCCTTGTGATCTTGCATGTCTCATTGGTGTCGTTAGAATGGTTAATCGTGCTTCAGTAAACCTTAAAGCTGAGTGCTCTGCAAATAAATTTGAACTTTGTTAAACCTTCATTATTATTTTTATATAAATATTATAAATGTTGAAAATGACAACAAGAAATGCTAAAAATAGAAGTGCTAAAAATAGCACTGCTACAATATCAGTTCGGGTACCAGTGTTGGACATAGTAGCAAGGAATGAAAAATGGAAGTGATATAAATAGAATTGCTAAAAGTAGTAGTTCAGGATAGATTCCTATTTTAGTTAGTCCCTGAACTAAATTAGTGAAGTAAAATTTGAATTTGATCTTAGCAGCTCTTTGTAAAATAGTTAATTAATTCACCATGAGTTAATTAGTTGTAGAAAATCAAACATGAAGTCTATGTGAGGACATGCAACAGTTTCTCCATTGATTGAAGAATTTATCCCTCAGTTAAAGAGATAAGGATGAGTTGTAATATTGAGTTGTAATTAGTTGGCTCAGTTAACTAAGTAAAGTCCAGTTAGATTAATTCAAATAGTTTGTTGAATTAATTGTGAGTTAAGTTAGTTAATGCTTGCATGCATGTAACTGTTGCACTTCAGATAACTGAATATTCTCTCATAAATAACTCATGCATGTCAGTTCAGTCAGAGACCCAGTTGAGATCAGAGGAGGGACAATGTACTATCAGTTGGATGAATATTTCCTATAAAGGAAACTCATCCATGCAGAAGGATTTATCTCCTTGAGGTTTGTGCAGTTAATTCTAAGCCAAGTGAGTAGTGTGAGGTGGGAATTCACACAAGTGGAAGCACTTGACCCCAGGAAAAACTGCGCAAGGAAATATGAGGCTTGGAGGGTAGAGGAGAAGGTTGTGAGAGCCTTTGACTGTCTATGAGAAACATTGTTTGATTGCAGAGAGAGAAGGATAGCTTGAGAGCTGATTCTTTTTGTAACTTGAACAAGATTTCCACTTGTATGATAATACAGAGATTGGGGTTTTAGGCTGAGGATTTCTCCGGGTTATTTCTTTTGTGTTATGTGTGATTGATTTTTCATTCTCAGTTATATGTGTTCTATTTGATCTTTCTCAATTCGATTAAGCTTCCGCAAAGTTTGTTGTAGAAGTAGATCTTGTATTTTGCTTTAGTCTATTGCATAATCTGTTGATCTACGGTGGGAATTTCTACAATAAATAACACGATTTTTAAATGATTTTAACCAAAACGTTATTGCATACATGGAAAAATGTCAATTAAAGTTGAAAATTCTAATGAATACATAATTTGTATGGCCTCGATACATTAGGTGTCGATGCTTATTGATAAGTGTACCCTATAATATAGCTCATCTTCAACACAAAAACAAAAATTCTTGGAAACATAGAGCATACAAATTGTGTACTCAATTGAAGTGGCAAGTGCTACTCAATCCATCTACTTTTTTCTTTTGCCATATGATACAAGATATTCTTTTGACATGGTTAAAGGACTAATCCATGTCTATATAAAATTGATGAATGTGATAGGTAAACAAGTGTCAGATAGTTTAGTATCTAGGTAGAAATTATATTTTCAAAAGGGAAAAAATTAGTTTCTTATTATAACACATTCAAAAATGCGTTGAATTTGAAATACTAGCTCTTTGACCAAAAAATCAGATGCAAATTGGTAAGCTTAACTTTATAAAAATAAATAATTTATTTTATTAATTATATTAATTCTTATTTTTTTGAATGATGATTGGTTCAGTTTCATTAACTCTTATTATGTAATCATGATTGAGGTACAACCGTCATATAATTAACTCACACAGTCAGTGCCCAATGAATTAAATTTTTGCACGCCTCTTACCTTGAAAGTCCACAACACTGGTGATCATACACAAATTGAAGATAAAGCTTGAGTTTCCAATCATGTCCCTTCTCCTCGTCTCCATTATGATTCTACTAGTTTCCATTATGGCCTCAGCCATAAGGTTTTGCTTGTCACTGGTGCTTGTCAATGGTATAGTACAGTTCCAAAAAGTGCACTTTGTCAACACATGATTAGAAACATTGAGATCAGATTTTTCAAAGATTAAAAAAAACTGACACAAGGGTAAAAATTATATAATATTTAATCTACAAAATGATAAATGAAAAGACAATATGGTAATTATTATTCACTTACTGCTCAATAGTTACTTTTACCTACTTACACTCGATCTGTTGTGCTCATGCAAATTCCATGTTAAAGAGTAATCATGTTATGAAATCGTTTAGTGCGGGATGAAATGTAAAACCAACATATGTTTAATTTTGAAGTTTAGTTAAGATGTTACTTTACCTTAATTAATTTGGATTATATTTTCACATATATTTCTTGGAAGTTAACAAGAGGAATTATTTTTTTTAATATTTTTTTCCACTTAAATTTGGTAAAAACATTGTGAAAGAATTCTGACTACAAACTACATATTTTTTTATCATAAGTTTCTTAGAAACTTTGTAGTAGAATTTGACAAGCGAGTACATATATTTTTCTTAAATTTTGTAGAAAATTTGTAGAAAGCATTTTGACCTTCACAATTTGTTACATATCATTTTCTTAAGTTTTGTAGAAACTTTGTAGCAAGTATTTTGACCTTCACAATTTGTTTCACAAGAACTTAATAAGTGGATGATTTGTTTTTGAGTCATTTTAATCATATTTTTTTATGATTTTGTTTTATATTTTAGGGATAAAGACAAAAATGACATTAAAGTATCACTTAAATACTATGATGACATGAATTTTGGTTAGGATTTCCCAATTGAATTTTTAATGACCACTTTTCTATTTTCCTAGCCTCTTTCCTATTTGATAGGACATTTTGTGGATTTTTTTTTTTTTTTTGATATAATTTTAGTCTTCTTAATGATAAAAAAAATATGTGAAGATACACAATATTTAACACATCGATTTTAACTTAATTAGTTGAAATGAATTATACATAGGAATCAAGATTCATTGCCAGCTCGATGAAACCTTCACACGTTTGTGGAACATTATTTATTACAATAAATAAGAGTAGTACCTAAAGATTGCCTAGTGAGTTATGACAAGCGAGTGTAATTTAATACTATCAATATTTCGTCCATACAAAATTGAATTCACCAAATTCGATTATTCGTACAATTTCATTTATGCCCCTTCACAAAAAATGTAGAATGAAATTTGAATGCTCATAAAACAAACACCAATAAAATATTATTATGTTTTATTTTTAAATAATATTTTATGTCACTATTTGAGTTGTTTGATTTTAAATTTACTATTTTTAAATTATTATATATATAATATATATATATATATATATATATATATATATATATAATAATAATTATAATACATTTTAATAAGTTTCTATTGTATTATCTCTCATTTTTACAATTTTAAAAATAAGAATTATTAATGTCAATATGGAATTTTAACATTTGTAGATGAAAAATAATATTTTAAATGGTAATTTAAGTAATGCAAATTTTGATTTCAAAGATTTTCTATTTATCAAATTTTAATAAATAGAAAGCTATGTAGTTATCTTAGATCCTAAGTTCTCTATTTATAAAATCATTTTATGTTTTATGGAAAAGAGCTTGTTAGCAAACAAGAAATATATATATTTTTCCTTAATCATATACATTAATTTAAATTAGACCATTATTGAACAATATTATTAATTTAAGTAATTAAATAGATATGTTGTATGTAAAAAGTGTATGATATGTTGCATGTTGAATATTTAAATGTTTTTCAAATATTTTTGGGAATATTAGTACATTTTAATTAAGAAACAATTATAACAAACACAATGTTCTATGTATCTAAATGATAGATATTTCACTACATGGTTTTAAGTTATTGGTCGGTGGTATATGAGTAATAGACAAACATAAATTTGGTTGAATGATAACTCTTTGTCCACGAGCATGGTAACATTCTCATTCATTATTATTCAAAACAATTCGGGTTTCGACTACCATGGATTTCTTTTTGGCCAATACAATATAAATGTGTATTTCATTGTTAAACATGAGCTGAAAGATACATTTTATAAAACATAGTAACTAGATAAATGGACGAAAATGTCCTTCAATTCTCCCCTACAATAATCTAGTAAGAAACTTTCATCACAAAATAAAATGAACAAATATGATATTAAATTTTACAAAAAAAAACAATCCACAAATAAAGTCCTTATTATCTTTGCCCAACAAGAGCTAATGCAATCATGGATTATCTTACTATTTTAATTGTATTTTTTTCAATATAAAGTTGTATGCCTTTGTTGTTTTTTGCTCTAATTTAATTATATTTAAACTAACTGAGAGTAGCTACTCGATAGCCCTTGTTCAGATGTGGGAGCTAGTTCATACATTTCAAAATTCAATAATTAAACTAAGCGGCGGGGAACACTAGCTATGTGGCCTTGTTATAAAGCTAGTGTTTAAAAATTATGTGTTAGTGTCATTTATGGCCTAGTGTGATTGGAATTAAGCCCATCTATACTAAAACTTTGAAATGTAGAATTACTATTATATGCAATCATGTGTTGTAAGAAATCATTTGTTCTCTTCGAGAATCATGAGATGAAATACAAATTTGTATTATTCATTTATAATTCAACCCGATTCATATTCATTTAATAAAATCATTTCTCTAATAATGGAAATCATATAATTGTATAAGGGATCTTACAATTTATTTTAATGGTTACTCTGTGGTCCATCTCACTCTTTATACCTTATATTTTATGCAAAGGCATAGAACACGATATGATATGCATTGTATATATCCTTTTATTTTTTGGTTAATAAAAAGAAAAAACACAAGGGCAATTTCCTATGACCATTTCAATGACAGTGAAACGATCAAATTGAAGTGGCATGTCTTATAAAAATGAGATGAAAATTATGTAAATTAAATGACAAGGTCAAACCATTTTTAACATGTTCCCATAATCAAACTTCGCTAATCATGATTAAAAATAATAAAATATAATCAAGCATGGTCAGACCATCATAAATGATCATCAAATGTGCTAGATGGTAGTCTAACCTGTAATACAATGCAGAGATACAAAATTTACATTTATTCCATACATCACGTTATAACAAAGTTTCCATCCATGTGATATAATGCATTGCAAGAACATTTACATTTGGTGCAAAGTTTGTATCTATGCAATACATTTATGTGCGACATGGTAGGCATCCATGAAATATGATGAAAGTGCAACAAATTTTCCATCCATGCACTACATTGCATTTCATTGCATCCATGGCCATGATTGTTTTGCCACACGTAGGGCAAGACAAATATATTTGTGGTGAAGCAATTTTGCAAAGAATGTGAATTTTATTGCTATGCAACATTGCACATTAAACTAAATTGGAAATGGAGAGTTCCTCAACCTTATCATGTTTAACTGGTGACGGTAGAAACCGATATAGGGACCATAGTAAGTAGCCCTTTATATACATTTTTTATTTACCACTTAAACTTGTATTGCTTGCCTTATGCGAGGGTCACAAAGAATGGTCACATGGAATTTACATGTTAGAAAAACGTAGCTGTCCTTTAGTTTCAAAAACACTCTTTTGATTATAAAATTGACATGAAACGGTTTTGGGTGGTTTCGTTTCCAAACCATTAGTTATTGGCTAGTATTTGCATTTTTTTTTGTCTACTTAGGATTTGGCAAGGCCATTGCCAATAAATTAGAAAAAATTCAAATTAAATTGTTTTTAATTATTTAGATGACTTATTAAGTATTATTATATTAAAATCAATTAGAGATAGAGGATATATATATATTATATATATATATATATATATATATATTATTTTTAAATTTTATAAAAAGAAACTCTTTTCTTCTCACATGAAAAAATATAATGGCCTAGCTAAAGCCGTGCAACAATTTTTTTGTAATGGCTTGGCTGCTTATATTAACATGTTTTTCCTCCATGATTGAATTTGTTCAATGCAAAAAGTAAGCCAAAAGTTCTTTTTCTGAGTTGGGTTCGGAATTATGCATTATGGTGGATGGTTAAAACCTTTACAATCGTCATCAAACAAACCTAGATCAATAGCTATCATGTGATACCCGAGCTTAAGTTGATTGTCATTCTGGGAGTATTTAGAAATTTGACCTCTACCATGTCTATCAGACTCTGGAATATTATGAAAATCCACAATAAATATAAGAATTATTATGTGTAATAAAGGTTTACATCAAGACAACAATTGTACTAGGAAAATTCCTTACACTGTAATTAAAAAGTCATAGAGTGAAGAGTAAATTTATTAGTGTGAAGAGAGATTTCACCTCTTTTTTTCAAATCAGAAAAAAACATATTTCTATTACATGTTGCAAATAAATTACATATTTTGCTTGTGGAGGAAGACAAATCCTAACATCACCACAAAAGCTGGATCTAGACGACCATTTGATTCCATATAGGATGAAAAAATGTTAAGAAGAAAACAGAGTGACCAGAACAATAGACCTTCCTCATGTGATGTTACAAAAATAACAGAGGATAGGGGCATAAATTATCTATGTGAAAACATAGGAGATGTTCACAAACGCCAGAGGGACCGAAACGAAAAAATCTTCCTCATGTTTAGTTACAGATATAATAGAGGATTGTGACAGAAAATATCCATGAGGAGAAGTGGAGAAGGAGAGACATATGAGGCATTGTCCCTGACTATGAAAGATCTAGTCCCCAGAAAATGGGTTAGATCTCAAGATGACGCAAACCCTGCAAACTGTTATTTTCAAAAAATTCAAAGAAGATTCAATTGGGATCCAAAGTGCAACCATCCTTGGACAAATGATCTGCAACGCCATTTTGTCACCGGTAGATGTGGGGAATGGAAATGGAATTGAACTCTTTAATAAAGGATTTAGTTGTGAGTTTCCAGTTAGCTAGGGACAAAGAGTTCAATGAGCCTCGCTCATTTTCCCATTGAATGACAACTTCAAAATCTTTGAAATTATTTATAGTCCATAGACCAATCCAGATAGCACAGTGAAGAACACCCGAGAGGGAAAGTAGCTTGGCACGAGTATTAGATCTAGATCCACCATGCCAATGGAATCGGTAATATTGAGCAGCGTCGATGTAGATGGCCATGCCACATCCACATAGGTCAAAGAAGGAAGCCCCATCAAAAAAGACAACAAGAAAAGTCTCCTAAATGTTGCAAAGGGGAGGAGGATCCTTGGGGATAGAATATGAAGAGGCACAAAAGTCTTGATGAAAATATATAATTTTGCATTTAGTTCACCAAATATGAGGCTGCACATGCTAAAAAATAAGAGTATTCTGATTTTGCCAAATTCCTCAGATGATGAAGAAAACCAGAGTCCAGATGTGCTAGTTATTCATAGTCCAACTGTAGAGATAGGAGATAATGTCTGATCGATCCCAGGTAGAAGGGGCATCAATCAAATGAAGGACCTTGGTCCAAACTGATGTAGCGAAAGGAAAATAGATGAAAATATGGTTAACATCCTCACCATGGGAACTACAGAGGCAGCAATGTCCCAGACCCAGGAAGCCCCTCTTAACAAGGTTCTCCCAAGTTAGGATATGATTGTGAACCACTAGCCAAGAAAAACATTCTAGTTTAAGAGGGAAGTTCCATTTCCAAGACCATGTCAACCAAGAGTGAAGCATGTTCGTTCTATGAGGCAAAGAAATAAGTAGGTATGCCTCTTTAACAATAACTTTTTCCAACTAAGATCCACCAAACCAAACAATATTGTCATCTACAAATGAGAGAAAAATACCATATAGTTTCAAATTATTGATGTAAGTCTTTCATTCAGGGATCAAAGGATCCAACAAACCAATCACAATTGCATCTTTCCAGTGAGCATAAAAAGGAGAGGAAAGAGAAGCATCTGTAATATCTTTGAGCACATGTAAACCTCTATTATTATGTAATGAAGTAATGAGTGCAAGGGATAAGAGGTGTGGACATGTCATACCAAAAATTGAATCCAGTTTGATCTTCGGGATAGAGCCCGAGGCAACATTCCAGCATAGGTTTCCAAAGTACCAATGTTTAGTCGAGAGAATACTTTGCTAAGAAAAGGAATTTTGTGGAGGACCCATTGCACTAGATCGAAGCCAACTATTGAAGTTCCACTTTTGGAGGTATTTATCATAAATGACACACTTCTAGAGACCCTCATAGTGCACAACCCTCCCCAAAAAAATAACAGCGGAGCCATGTTGAAGGAGGTTGTGTCTTTAAGATTCTAGCCACCATGTTTGAAAGGAGAGGTAAGCATATCCAAGTTGGCCAAGTGCAATTTCCGAGTAGTATTTGACCTTACCCATAGGAACCTAGTCATAATAGAGTTAATCTTGCAAATAACACCCTTGGGAAATTTATATATGTGCATCCAATAGATCAAAATGCCATTGAGGACAGATTTGATGAGAATAAGATGTTCGCCCAAAGATATTCACTTATAATACCATTGTGTAAGTTTATTTTCAATTTTGTGGATAAGCCTTTTCCAGTCCTTATTTCTGTATCCAAGTGGCTTTAAGGAAAAACCTAAGTATTTGAAGCCCATGTCCAAGTGGCAGAAAAAAACTCTGAATAGATTTGCAATTTCTAAAGTTGAATCTGCTTCAGGGACACTGGAGATTAACCTGGATTTTTGACTGATTAGTGCATAGTCTAGAAGAGAACCCAAAATCCTGTATAGTTTCATAAATCAGGTGCCATTCTTGTGGGTCAGACTTCCCCATAGCTAGTAAATCATCCTCAAATAGTAAGTGAAAGAGAGGGACTGTATCAACAATCAAGCATCTAGTGAGAAGCTCATTGTCATGAGCCACATTGAGTCTTCTATTGAGGCCATCAATAATGACGAGGAATAAGAGGAGAGACAGAGTGCAACCCTTTCAGGGACCACGAGAGGCTAAAAATAAATTCGTGGGGAGGCCATTGATAGTTATAGTGAAGGATGCAGATTTTATGCAAGATTTTATCCAACTAATCATGGAGGAGCCAAAATCAATATTCAATAGGGTCATTCATAATAGTTCTCAATATACACAGTCAAAGGATTTAAGAAAATCTATCTTCATGAGACAGGCATCTCGTTTATGGGTTTTTATGGAGTGAATGCCATTGGGCAATAGTTATAGCGTCATGGATCTGGTGACGTTTTAAGAATCCAAATTGTTCAGTTGTAATGTACTTGGACAGGAAGGGCTTTAGCCGATTGGCTATGGTTTTTTATATCAATTTATAGATGGTGTTGCACAAGGAGATGGGGTGGCAATTAGAAAAAGTGGTAGGCTTGTTGATCTTCAGGGATTAAGGAGATGAAATTAGCGTTGGTGGCACCAGAGACCCAGACATGAATTTTGGATTATTCGACCCTTTATTATGATCTCATCGATCATAATTTCCTGGAATTGTAGAAAAATTTTCATGGTCCATCCATCTGGATCAGGATGTTTACCTCTACCCAATTCTTTTAGTACTGTTAAGACTTCCTCCTTAGAGGCAGGAACTCCATATGCTCAAAGGCCTCCACCTCAAACGATTTAGGGAAGAAATCACATGGTTCTAGATGTCCGTTGATGGGGACATCATCCCTTGAACGATAGATGCCACTAAAATATCTCAAAGCCTTCCCTTCAATGTCTTTTTAAGCTGTGAGGAGTGCACCAGAATATGATTGGATGCTCCAAATTGAGTTTTTTTACGCCTACATGAAATCTATTTGTGGAAAATATTATTGTTTTTATCCCCTGCCTCAATCCACATGAGTCCACTCTTATGTTGTAGAGATTTAGACTAGTGGAGAAGAATTTGAGATCTGTGACATTCCAATTGCAAAATGTCAAGCTTTCGAGATTCAAAGAAGTAGAATGGGTTGCTTGGGTCCTCCATAAGTTTAATCTGTGCTTCAATGGAAAGTAATTCGTTAATCAAATTCCTTTTTTGTGTCAAGCCCAAATTTTTTATTTAGCTTTGAGCCTTCTAAGATTGTGATTAATTTTTTCCATTTGTCTAGAAGAAGGGCTCCTCATTGTAGTCAGCCAGACAGAATGAACCAATTCAATGTAGCCTGTCTCATTAAGCCAAAAATTATTGAATTTGAAGGGAGGAGACTTGTCCATAAGAATTCCAGTCCAATTCAACAATATATGGAAATGGTCAGAGATCGTTAGTGGGACAATAGTAGATGTTAGATCCTTCATGATGTTGTATGTGTGTTTATGCACAAAAAAATGGTCAAGTTATTTTGCAATTCCATCGATTCCCTAACGTCCATTCCACCAAGTAGGGCCGATAGGCATGGGGGAGATGTCTCGAAGGCATTTCAACATAAAAAAAATCCTCAAAATGATCCTCCAGCAAATCTGGTTAACTAAATTGTCCCCATATTTGGGAAGAGCCAGTGGTGAAATTAATTTCCCCAACCAAGATTAAAGATTCAAGATCAAGGAGGCCACTCTGATTGACCTTGTTCTAGAACTCCTTTCTATTGACATATGGATTCTCAATAAGCCCTTAATGCTATTCAAGGAGGTATGTTACATGTATTCTTGATAAGTGGTGCCTTAGAGAGATATTTGGTTTACAAAAGTTATTTTATCTAGAATGCAAGTGTCAATTACATGGAAGATCGTTTGGGTAACGTGGGAGGATTGTGTGTTGATCCATTTGAAAACATATATTAATTTATCGTAGCCTTGGATGACTTCATAAAGCTGCCAAAGTTGCTCATATATCAGAAAATCAATCTATAAAGCATTCAACAAGAGAATATGTTGATTGGATTTTTAATGGCTATGGGGAATTCCATTGAAGACCATTACATTCTTGAATAGAGATTCACCATAGAATTCATGGTGTGGCCCCTCAATATTATGTCTCACTTCAATTTCTAAACTGTATTCCAAGAGGCTCAGTTGTGAATGCATAGCTGAGATTGAAGTTACAGTGGCCATTCTAGTCCCATTGTCTATAATGATCACAATTGTATTTTTCAAAAGAGACCAATTCCAAAAAAAATATAAAAATGGGAGCATCATCATCTTCTTATTTTGTAGAGGCTTTGAGAGCCAACAACATCAACAATAACAATGTTTCTAACATAATCATGATATCTGTTCTTTGTGAGATTAAAGATGGAACCAACGGAATGGTGCATGTATGAATAGTTATGGAAGGAACAATTGTTTTCTTCAAAGATTCATCCATTATCTACAAAATTATTATATATTTTCATATATGACAAACATCGTGTGATTGGATTCATGATTCATTGTGGCAATTGTATTTGAATTCATTATTGATGCAATACTTTGTATTTTATAATTTGAAGTGCCGCCTATGCCATACATGATTTCAATTTTACATTGTAGAGATACTTGCTACATCTAGGGAACAATGTTATGAAATGTATGCTTTTAGTCATGCACTTTACCATATTCCAGGGTAGTCCAGGGATTGAATTAATTCGGGGTAGTTATTATTCTTTGTTGTCCATTCTCCAATCTAAATAATTTTCTACTGGTTGATTTCTTTGAAAGTTTTATCCATTTATAGAGCCTCCTCTCATTACATTACAAAGTACTATTATAGAGTACTACCGTGTTAGAAAAAAGTTAGAGAGAAATACACCAATAATATCACATAAATAAATAACAACATATGGATACCATATTTTACTAGAAGACCAATACACCCACCACCCTCCTATCTATTCAAGTAGTTCATTCCACAATCATCTTAACTCCATGTGCCACCACTTTACAACATGTATTTCTAAATAACAAGTCTTACAATAAATTAATGTCAAACTAGGATACAATTGCACCTGTGACCCCCAACTTATTCAAGTGGTTCATTCCACAATTTGAAACATCATGTGTTATGCCATCTCCCCCTACATGTATGCTTTAAAAAAAGATTTACTATTGCTCCCCATAACAATATGGTTTTTTCATCAAATATTAGCACCAAGAACTCCATCTACATTTTCTTATCCATGTAACTACATATCCTCTCACTCGCTATATCTTTAGCCTCTATCATGCTATATCTCCAACTTGTGCCTATCCATACCTTAACCTAGCCTTCCAATACCATTTGCACTAGCCAAATCCATAGCCAATACCATTCTCACTCATCAAATCCACTTGATCTGTCATAGATCCTTCCCAACATGCACTAAACCACTTTTTTTGACTCTTGATTTCTCTGCAACAACATTTCATTAGGCTCTAAATCTTGGGTTTCAAGGTGCATTTGCACATCATTGCTTGTTGCTCCTACTTTCAAGCTTCAATGTGACTTCATATCCATTCAATTCACCTTTGCACTAATAATTCCAACAAGCTTCAATAGTCAATATTGGATTCTCCTCTTTAACCAACTTTCATGATCTTTCCTTGCATGGTTCTTCCTTCCTCTTCACCTAGTCACTAGATGGATTACACCATGAATATCTCTTATCTAGCCTTAGAAGATAAGATATAAAATAATAGAGGACAAAATAAACTTAAAAATAAAAAGGAGTAAACATACAATTACTAATGGATTTCGCCACAAAAGTCTCTTATCAACTACCATAAGATAAAATGTAAAAAAATGAAGGACAATACACTTGCAAAAGTCAACAATGGGAAAACCCATGGGGAAATTATTAGTTTATTTAACCAACAAATGAAACTAAATACATCCTCTCTCTTCTAGCTCACACATTCAATTTATCATAGATGATTCCTAGCATATAAATAGGTTGTATTAGAATATTGTGGGCTAATATCATTGATTATTAATACCATGTGCCCAAACAACCTTAACTGAAATTATTTGTAACATTTTATCAGCATGAAGAAGTCAAAAAGTTATATACATATTATTAGTCCTGCTTAGGCATTACTCTAACAATCGATTTCTTGTGGACTACTATTAATTTAACATTAACTAGTACAAATTTTAATATTTAACTTTAGAAATAATTATTATTTTTTTTTTTTTATTTTTTATTTTTAAATAATTGGTTAACATTTCATTGGATACAAATTTGCATATCTTATTTAAGACTCGATGTGATTTGTACCATGTCATCAATAAAGTTTTCTAACCTTGAGGACTTGTCAGTATTCATGGCCATCATGTTTCCTAAAACAACTTTTTCAGGATGATCTTGTAACCTGGACTTCTTGGAAATCTATGCAATGACCAAGGGATTTCTTGGTATTGGCGAGTGGGTTTTATTGATGGGCTACTAGATCCATATTACCCTTTTTCTAGTCCCTCGCTAGGAACTCCCACACCTGAGACTCTCTTTCTATGTTCAAGTATAGGTCATAGATCTGCTTATTTTTTCTATATTTTCTTTTAATGAGTTGAAGATTAAATACATATTTTATCTTTAGTCAACATCATGAGTTTGGGTTTGGTTGAATGTGTTTATTTCTGCAGAAAAAAGCTTTGATAAGTTCGAGACATTTCTAAGCTCTGTCGGTCTAGTTGAGTATGGCTTAAACTTGTATGATGGCACAACACATGACTGTGGCTTCATGAGAAATCATTTAATAAGTGATGGGTGTATTGATTCAAAAATTTAAGGTGGGAACATGTTCTATGTAGATATTTGCATCATGGCTTCTACAACTACTAATGAAAATGCTATGGTTATTAGAGACAAACTATAGAAAATTGGAAGGTATTGTTTAACATAAACACATAGATAGAGTTATAGAGAATTGGAAGGTGTTATATAACATCAACACATTTAAAATCTAAATTATTCATAGAAAGTTCAGTTCTATTTTATATATGTTTCAACCTTATCTTGCGGATGTCATTCTTGGAGTTCCTTCAACTGTTGGAACGATATGCAACAATTTGGTTCTTTAATATATTATTGTTGGGTTATTGTAACATATAATTGATTTTTGTGTGATTAATTTTATATTTATTAACTGATCCAAAGATAATGGCCAAGAGATTGACTTGTAAACAATTACAATATATGAAAATTTCAATAGTTTGAATATACAAGTTTTAGAATAGAGCCCAGGGAAAATGTTAGGGGTTAATATTTGCAGATGGGCTAATTTTCTAGGCTTTTTCCAAAAAAAAATTCTCTTATTTCTATTTTTTCTAAAAATGATTCGCCCAAATTTTATAGTATAAAATTATTTTGCCTTAAAATTCACCAAAATTTTGTAAAGACTATATAAAATCATCAAAAAATTGGATGTTTTTACAAGAATACCAAACATTTTATAGTTTGTATGTTTGAGACTAGTATGGTTCACCATGATTTCTAAATTTTAAGATAAATTTCCATCCTTAAAATTTTCACTAATAAAAATTAATCAACTACAAATATGTAACTTGTTATAAAAAGAACAAACAAATAATAATACAAAGAACAACCATTCAAATTAACTCAATTGTTAATTATGTGGATATTTTAAAATCTCATTAAAAAAAACTCAAAAAATTAATCTCATTCCTCTATTTTGAAATTGAATTTCAAAATGTTTCCAAAATCAATAATCCAAAGAAACAATGATCAAGATAAACCACAAAAAACCAACCAAGAACAAAGAATCAAATATTTCGATAAGATACATTTAGGAAATAATGATGCTTTCTTATATGCTCCTTGGTTATAAAGGGGAGTTTTGATCATATTACTTTACACATGGGATATATGGACCATGGTTGCATTTGTTTTTACATTTTCTTGCATAGTGTTCCATATTAATTTAGTATATTATTGTTTTTTTTATTGTATTATTTGTTATGTGTTATGAATATGAATGTAAGGAATGATTATTATTATTAAATATATATATTTTTTTTTATTTTTAATAAGTATTTATTTTTCTTAAATTTGAATAATAATTAAAATTAAAAAATATTTATTTAAATTTAAAAAGTTAGTGTTCTATTTTTTCAAAATTATTTAAATAGTGAAAAATTGAGTTTCATTGTTTAATAATTTCACATAACTTTTCAAAGACATTTAGTTGATTTAATAATATACAATTTAAATTATTCAGTAAAATATAATTTAAGTTGAGGGAAATGTCTGAAAATGACGAAATTGGGTTGTTTTATCTTTAATTCTTAAAATTTTAATTATATATCAATATATCAATGTATGAAACTAGTTAAAGCTTGAAGGTATATTTTGGATTTCTGGAAGCATTAGGTCTCAGTGATCATTTAAAAAAAAACTCATACCTTTTATAACTATAGAAGTTTTGACCCCGGATGCGGTGTGTAGCATGGCTAGTTGTACGAAGGCGGCTTGGAGGGTGGGTGCGTGGCCATCCAGCCTCGCATGGAGCTAGTGTTAATGTCTCTCGCCAACAACTTTAATGTTGCATTAATGCATCTCCTTCCCCCTCTCCAGTATGCAAGTTTATTTGTTATGGCGCCCTTCTTAATTTTCATTCTTGCTCCTACCCTGTGCTCATGTCGTTCCAGTGCTGCAGCAGCTCCTCGCTCTCGAGACAGCCCAGGATATCGTCTGGCTCTGGATCGCTGTGTTGATTCTCTGTTGTGTTTTCATGCTTCTCATAGTCCTTTCTGCAATTTCCGCTGTCGTTCCTACTTAGTCTATCCCACTGCTGTTTTTTCTGCTCCTCCTGCTCATTTCAACATGCCCAGAGTGCACTCAAGAATGAGCTGCAGAAGAGGCAGTTCTCGTGGCTGCGTCACCCGCCAGCCTTCCTCCACTACCTCGGACCCATCGTCTGATGCCTCGGACTTTTGCTTTGACAGCTATCCCATGACCAGGAGTGGACGTGGCCGGGGCCGAGGGTAGCTTAATATAGAAGCGTGCTCTCATCATGCCCAATCTCACACGACTCGCTTTCGTTTCCTCTGCACTCTCAGTAATTCCTCCTTCATCACTTCAGTTACCATTGAGCTGCGAGAGGGTACTTTTGGCTCTAGTGCTGTTACTCCAGGGGCTTCTTAGGAGCTGAGGACGGAGGACAAGCATGATAATTCTCAGGATGCCAATTCATAGAGAAAGGACCCTAGTGGCTCTACAACCCATGACACGAACATCCAGGCCGGTTCGAGCATTCCTTCAGGTGGCTGTTCTTCAAACAAAGAGGGCCATCCCTCTGAGGATGAAGATCCCCACCATTTTGGGTGTCGCATTGTTGAAGAGTCGCCTCCAACCTCTCATGAAGCTTAATCAGGTATGCACTTATTGGTTTTTGTTTCTCTGCTGTACGAAGATGCTCAATTCCCTCTGGGTTTATAGTCATTACATGTTTAACAGTTCTCAGGATCAAACCTTTTTCCAATGTCAAATTGTTGGTTTCCCCTGCGTGGGTGGCATTCTCCTGTCTTTTGGTCTCAGTTTCGGATCAAACTGTTTTTGGGTCAGATTCTAGTTTTGAAAGGGAAGCGCTTTACTGATTACTTGAATGGGCCCAATCAATTTGTCTTGGTCTAGATATATCTCTGGTCAGTCTTCAACTACAGTCTCTAGATATATCTCTATTTCTCGGAAGCTCCTCCAGTCAGTCATTAAGCAAGCCATTTTGGTCAGTGTTCAAGCAAGGTTTTGTAAACATGCTGATTCTCTGGGCTAGTCCTCTCGAGGCCACTGCCTCTCTGCAATCATATTTTTGTATCAATATAGGAGTAGACAAATTCAAAAAAAAAAAAAAAAAAAAAAACTATAGAAGTTTTGAGTTGTGGCTTGATGACAAAGAAAACCTTTGGTTGACGTTGGAAAAAACATTGGAAATTATTTTTTCTTTATCTTTTTCTCAGGGTGCCTTGTTAATATCCTAGATGAATATTACAGTCCACCTTGACCTTGGTGCCCAAACTAATTGGATTTCATTCATTATCAGTAGAAATAGTGTAACTTAGGTGTTCTATAGTATTTATTTTCTATTGGGTGTACAACATAGGAACATTTGGCTTCTACATGCTTTTTTTTAATTATGCAAGCACACTCTAATTCATGGCAAGTGATGCAAAGGAGCTCGAGTGCTAATTGGGATTTGAATTTCCCTTTCAATGGTCCTCTCTCTATTCATTTGAAAACTCTTTCCATCAGCAAAATGTTCGTCTCAAATAACCTGATTCCACAAAATGGGAAACCTAATAGTACATATATATCAAATGTCAACTTTTAAATTGTATTTTTTTTCTATTTTTTATTACAATTATTTTCTTGCTAGTATAAGGAGTTAGCATTATGATTTAGCTTAATTATTGTTGCAAATATGAAATTTATGTACAAGAATATTGAAGATTAGGCAACTAAATAAATTCTAGTGTTCCTACTAGTATTAGATTTGACAATTTTTGTTTCTCTTTTGCTTATATATATAGTTAATGGGCAAGGGTTGCATTGCATCTAGCAACATTTGTTCTAATTTGATTTGGTATCACATCTAAAAATATCCCACTTGAGACCAAATATAAGCTTGAGTGAATATTTTTGATATTATTTCTATCTCCTTACTACTAATCCTTTCGCCAAGATTCCTTTCATCACATTTGCATAAACCTAGCTAAGTTTTTGCAAAACTCTTAGAAACGTTTTGCAAAAATCTTTGTTAACATATAAGCTGGATTATCTTCATAATGCATTTTATCCAACTACAGTAGCCCATGATGAATTTAATGATATCTCACATTAATGTGCTTTGTCTTAGAATGATACGTCGGGTTTTTCACTAAATGAATGATGCTATGACTATAATAATGCAACACATATTTGTCTTGTTTCATTCCACGTTCTCCTAAGAATCACTATGTCCACGAAATCTCTTTGCATGCTTTCATGGAAGCTATGTATTATGCCTTTGTTGTGGAGAGGGATACTACCTTTTGTAGTCTAGAAACCCAAGATGTTACTGCACTTGCAAATGTATATATATAACCAATGGTGGATTTTCTAGTGTCTGCATCTCAAGCCATATTTGTATCTACATAACCTTCAAGCATAAATTTATTATTATTACTAAAAAATAAACAATAATGACTAGTACTATTAAGATACCTTAAAAACCACTTTATTGCTTCCTAATGTTTTTTGTTTGTATTAAGATACCTTAAAAACCACTTTATTGCTTCCTAATGTTTTTTGTTTGTATTTGTAGGGAATCTACTCTCTACTCCCACTGCATGTGCAATACCCAATTGGGTAGATACCATGGAATACATCAAGTTTCCAAATGTTGAAGTATATGGGATTTTAGTCATTTCCTTGTTTTCATCACAAGGAAAAAATCAACATTGGGTTTGAAGTGGGATGCTAGTGGTGTACCAATTGGTTTGGCATCATTCATGTTGAACCTGTTTATCACCTTCTAAATATATATTTATTCTGGCAGCCAAATTTGTTTTTCTCTTTTTGTCACGAATGATCCTCATGCCCTATATTTTTTATGTTAAACCCAAATCCTTCATTGTAAATTAATTCCCCAAATACTTCATCAACATTTTGGTCATGTTCTTATCAAGTTCAACAATTAGCATGTCATCCATATGTCACAATACTATAATATATGTTTCTTTGTCATATCTCCTAATGTAGACACAATGATTAGCCTCTAGTCTTTTATGTCATGATCCAACATAAATGAATCAAATTTCTTGTACAATTGGTGGGGTGTCTTTCTAAGCCCATAGAGGCTCTCCTTCAACCCACAAACTATGTCCTCTTTACCTTTTATTTTGAATCAACTTGGTTGCTCCATGTAAATCTCCTCCAATTCTCCATGAAGGAAAGTTATCTTCACATTTGATTTGCACACTTGTTTTGTTGATGCATGTGAACTTCAATAATCAATGTGGGATGATCCTCTTTATTTAACTTTTACTAGATTTCCTTGCATGATATCTACTTCCTCTTCACCTTGGTCATTGGGTCAATTCTGCTACAAATATCTCTTATCATGCACTAGTAAAAAACAATCAATTTGTTTCACACATATTTTCTATCGCAATAATTCTTCATTGCAATTTTGATACCAATAATTAGTAGATATGAAAGAGAAATTAATATATATTAAAAATATAGCATGGACATGATAATTTACTTTGGAAACCATTACAAGAGAACTAGATCTGAATAATAGATTTATTATTCTTAGCCAAAGTAAATTTACAATGGAGTCTTCACACCTTTAAATAGGTTGCATTGCATTACAATACCATGGGAAAAACCATGGGTTATGAAAACCTAGAGCTTGAAAACTGTCAAAGATAAATTGATTCTATGACTAAATCGATTTTATCCGAACCACCCTAACATTTCATTTTATCTATCCTATTCATTAACAATCCTATTGAAAGGGTATTGTGTCATGTATTAAAAGGGAGCATGGATTGTCATATTTTATCCAACAACAAAACCCTTAGATTTTGCTTGGAAATGAATTCCTTATGCAAAAAGTTATGCTGGTGTTCAATGGAAATGTATTTCGAATGCTTTGTAGGTTAAAAATCATGATGTAGCCTCTCTCTCTCCATCTCCATAGTATAGAATGAAACAAAAGAAAAACAAAACAAGGAATATATTAATGAAGATGGAGTGCTATGTTGTGTAACATAGGTTATGAAATAATTGTTATTGTTTTCACATTTACATTGCTCTTAAAACTTGGATGATGAAAAAAAAAATGGTTTAAATGCTTAAGTAATCAATAAAACAAAAGAAAATAATTGTGAAGAAAGCATACAATCTAGATATTGGTGTAGAAATATAACAATTTCAAAAAAAAAAAAAAATTGTGCATCCTTTATATATATTAAAACTATGTATTTGTACTTTGTCATTTATATGATTTATATGATAATTTCTTTCCACCTAATGTTATGAGATTAAAGATTAGATTTTTGGTGGCATAAAAAGCAAATTGACATTTAATCCTAGCTTAGTCTCCTAGTCCATCTTCCATATGAACTATACACAATTTATTTCTTATATAAAATGACCTAGTCCATCTTCCATATGAACTATACACATAATTTATTTCCTATATAAAATGACCAATAATTACCATTTTAGTTGGAATATTCGCAAGACACAATGCCATCTATGATATTTGATCTTTTTCATCAAGTAATTGAGCCACAATTTTTTTCGCAATTAGGATAGAGAAAAATGATATTTAATATTTGTATTACATACTTATTTACTTGGAAACAAAGAATATAGATAGTGCATTGAATTATAAAATGAATGGCATACCATTTGGAGTTATGGATTTGGCATTACTAATAGTCATGATCAAAGTGCATTGATAGGGCTTTGAGAAGCCAATATAGGCCTTGCTAAATTAAAAAGGAAATATTATGGGCCAATCATATCAGAATTGTCATGTTGCTTAAATAAATTAAAATCAAGTGAACATGGTTAAATTGTATGGCCTTTAATGATGATATAATTTGTTGGATGTGTTAATTTAAATAAACGACAACCCCATGTCCAGGTGAGAAAAAATGGCTAAAAACTAACTTAAAAAGAGGATTAAGAAAAAAATAAAAATAAGAAGAAAGGGGTTAACATATGAAGAAAGGGGTTGAATTTGTTGATGTAGAGGAGACTTAGTACTCAAAGAAAGCCAAAAGGGCACATTGAACTAGCCAACAGAGTCGCCACCTACTTTTAGTAGGCCTTAAATTAATTAGCTATTTAAAAGGAAAAAAATCAAATTACATATATAAAGTTAATTTTATTAAAATGTAAAAAATAATCTATTTTGTTTAATATTTTAATTTTATTTATTTAAATTTTAATTGGTTGATTTATTTGGATTTAGTTTTTTATTTTGTAATCATGATCACGTACAGACAATCTTGATTTGATTATTAAAATGAATAAAAATGCCGTGATCAGCTGCTCGTTATGTTGACTTGTACCGTATTTAATTTATATTTCTGATGTTATTTAGATTTTTAAGACATTATTTGTATTAACAAATTCTAACCATTAATATTTTGTTATCTATTTATCATATTTTTTTTTGGAAGGATATGGCAGATATTGATTCTATCTGGTGCTCGAATTGACATATGATATATGATCTCTATCTAAAATAGTGAAAGCAATTTTTCTTTCTAAAATAAAGTTGTTTTGATTTGGAAGTCCATCAGAGACATTGAATCTGCTTCCTTTCCTTTGACATGGCAATTGAGCAGCATGATTCGATGTATCAATTTCACGCAATTTCACGTTTATAATTAATTCAGCATGATTCGATGTATCAATTTCACGTTTATAATTAATAAAAAATATTATTGCAATCATCATCATCATTAAAAAATTATATTTATAAAAATAAATTGGATTATAAAGTTTTTCGTATTTTTATTTTATTGTTTTTAAATTTGTAATAATTTAAAAAGATCAGAGTAATTTTTGTTTATTTATTTAAAATAAAATAAGATATTTGTATTTTAATTGTAAGATAGTTTATTATTTAAAATAAAGTGTTTATAAGTTATTAAAATTTATATTAAATTAAATTGTATTTAAGTGTAGTTAATTTATAGATAAAAATAGTCATTTTTCACAGGGATTCACTAAAATCTGGCTATACAATTTCAAGATATTTGTTATTTAAAATACATTTTTGAATGCATAAATGGATTCAGCACCTCGAAAAAATCCCAATGCACTTAAATTATGGAGATTAAACAATTTGAACTCAAGTTTTTAAAAATCTTTCTCAGATTTTGATTAAAATTAACAAAAAAAAATAGTCTGGAAAAAAGTCTTTTAAAATAATTAAAATTTTGGTTAAAACTTCTAACTTTTGAAAATCATGAATAATTTCTTTCGGCTAGTTTTTTTTTTTTTCTCTGTTTGAAATAATACATAAACAAAATTCATTAATTAATAGAAACCAAGTTTCCATAAAAACATATGTTCTTAATTAATGCCGTGCACATTATTAAGATAATAAGCCAATCAAATTTTCCTTTAAATCACCTCTTAAAATGATTCTAAAGCTATTATTTTTAAATTGGCACTATGTGGCATCATGGTGACACATCAATAAGTGTATAGACTTTCACTAAATTTTACAATTTTTTTTTACTTTCACTAAATTTCACAAATTTTTAATTTAATTTCCGACTTCCACTGAATTTCAAAATTTGTATACTTTCACTAAATTTCATTGTTTTTTAATTTAAACCTTCCTTCTTTATAATATTGTCAGAAGTGTTTCACAAAATTTTAGACTTCCACTAAATTTCACAAGTTTTTTAATGTAATCCTTCCTTTCTTTGGTATGTCGTGCACATGTTTATCTTTCGTGGAGATACAACTTATTGACTCTAAAATACATTTCCCTCTCCCCCTACATGTATGCTTTAAAAAAAGATTTACTATTGCTCCCCATAATACTATGGTTTTTTCATCAAATATTAGCACTAAGAACTCCATCTACATTCTCTTATCCATGTAACTACATATCCTCTCACTCGCTATATCTCTAGCCTCTATCATGCTATATCTCCAACTTGTGCCTATCCATACCTTAACCTAGCCTTCCAATACCATTTGCACTAGCCAAATCCATAGTCAATACCATTTTCACTCATCAAATCCACTTGATCTGTCATAAATCCTTCCCAACATGCACTAAACCACTTTTTTCTACTCTTGATTTCTTTGCAACAACATTTCATTAGGCTCTAAATCTTGGGTTTCAAGGTGAATTTGCACATCATTGCTCGTTGCTCTTACTTTCAAGCTTCAATGTGACTTCATATCCATTAAATTCACCTGTGCACTAATAATTCCAACAAGCTTCAATAGTCAATATTGGATTCTCCTCTTTAACCAACTTTCATGATCTTTCCTTGCATGGTTCTTCCTTCCTCTTCACCTCGTCACTAGACGGATTCCACCACGAATATCTCTTATCCAGCCCTAGAAGATAAAATATAAAATAATAGAGGACAAAATAAACTTAAAAATAAAAAGGAGTAAACATAGAATTACTAAGGGATTTCGCCACAAAAGTCTCTTATCAACTACCATAAGATAAAATGTAAAACAATAAAGGACAATACACTTGCAAAACTCAACAATGGGAAAAACCATGGGGAAATTATTAGTTTATTTAACCAACAAATGAAAATAAATACATCCACTCTCTTCTAGCTCACACATTCAATTTATCATAGATGATTCCTAGCATATAAATAGGTTGTATTACAATATTGTGCCCAAACTGATTAGGCATTACTCTAACAATCAATTTCTCATGCACTACTCTTAATTATTTAAGATTAACTCGTAAAAATTAATAATATTTAAATTTTAGAAATAATTAAATAATTTTTATTTTAATTTAAAAAATAATTGGTTAACATTTCATTGGATACAAATTTACATATTTTATTTAAGACTTGGTGTGATCTTTACCATGTCACCAATAAAGTTTTCTAACCTTGAGGACTTGTGAGTATTCATGGCCATCATGTTTCTGAAACAACTTTTTCAGGATGCTCTTGTAACCTAGACTTCTTGGAAATCTGTGCAATGACCCAGGGATTTCTTGGTATTGGCTAGTGGGTTTTGTTGATGGGCTGCCACATCCATATTACCCTTTTTCTAGTCCCTCACTAGGAACTCCCACACCTGAGACTCTCTTTCTATGTTCAAGTATAGGTCATAGATCTGTTTATTTTTTCTATATTTTCTTTTAATGAATTGAAGATTAAATACATATTTCATCTTTAGTCAACATCATGAGTTTGGGTTTGGTTGAATGTGTTTATTTCTGCGGCCAAAAGCTTGGATAAGTTCGAGACATTTCTAAGCTCTGTCGGTCTGGTCGAGTATCGCCTAAACTTGCATGATGGCACAACACGAGTGTGGCTTCATGAGAAATCATTTAATAAGTGATGGGTGTATTGATTCAAAAAATTAAGCTGGGAACATGATCTATATAGATATTGGAATCATGGCTTCTACAACTGCTTATGAAAATTCTCTGGTTATCAGAAACAAGCTATAGAAAATTGGAAGGTTTTGTTTAACATAAACACATAAATAGGATTATAGAAAATTGGAAGGTATTATTTAACATCAACGCATTTAAAATCTAAATTATTCACAGAAAGCTCAATTCTATTTTATATATGTGTCAAACTTATCTTGTGTATGTCATTCGTGGTGTTCCTTCGACTGTTGGAACGATATGCAACACTTTGGTTCTTTAATATATTATTGTTGGGTTATTGTACCATATAATTGATTTTTGTGTGATTAATTTCACATTTATTAACTGATTCGGAGATAATGCCCTGGAGATTTACAATTACATATAATGAAAATTTCAATATTTTGAATACACAAGTTTTAGAATAGAGCTGGAGAAAAATGTTAGGAGTTAATATTTGCAGGTGGGTTATTTTTCTTCCGAAAAAAGATTCTCTTATTTCCATTTTTTTCTAAAAATGATTCGCCCAAATTTATAATATAAAATTATTTTACTTTAAAATTTGCCAAAATTTTGCAAAAACTATATAAAATCATCAAAAAAATTGGATATCAAAAATACCAAACTTTTTATAGTTTGTATGTTTGAGACTAGTATGGTTCACCGTAATTTCTAAACTTTAAAATAAATTTCTATCTTTAAAATTTTCACTGGTAAAAACCAATCAACTACATATGTAGCTTGTTGTCAAAAAAACAAACAAATATAGTTCAAATTAACTCAATAATTAATTATATGAATATTTTGAAATCTCATTAAAAGAAGTAAGCTCAAAAAATTAATCTTATTCTGAATTTTAGAATATTTTGGATTAGAATATTTCCAAAATCAATAATACAAGAAACAATGATCAAGATAAACTCGAACAAACCCACGAAGAACAAAGAATCAAATATTTCGATAAGATACGTTTAGGAAATAATGATGCTTTCTTATATGCTCCTTGGTTATAAAGGGAAGTTTTGATCATATTACTTTACTCATTGGATATATGTACAATGGTTGCATTTGTTTTTACATTTTTTATTTTTATTTTTTCCATAGGTTCCATATTAATTTAATAGATTATTGTTTTTTTTAAATGTATTATTTGTTATATGTTATGAATATGAATGTAATGAATATTGCTCTTATTATTATTTAAGTTATAATATATATTTATTATTTATTATTTATATTTTTGGTAAGTATTTATTTTTTTTAAATATTATATAATTCTAAAATAAAAAGTATTTATTTAATTTTAAAAGGTTAGTGTTTTATTTTTTCAAAATTTAATTTAAACAGTGAAAAATTGAGTTTCATTGTTCAATAATTTCATACAATTTAAATTATTTAGTAAAATATAATTTAAGTTGAGGGAAAATCGTATCAAAATGACGAAGTTGAGTAGTTTTATCTTTAATATTTAAAATTTTAATTGTATATCAATATATCAATGTATGAAACTAGTTAAAACCTGAAGGTACATTTTGGAATTCTGGAAGCATTAGGTCTTGATAATCGTTTGAAAAAAAACTCATATCTTTGATAACTATAGAAGTTTTGAGTTGTGGCTTGATGACAAAGAAAACCTTTGGCCGACTTTGGAAAGAACATTGGAAATTATTTTTACTTTATCTTTTTGTCAGGGTGCCTTGTTAATATCCTAGATGAATATTGCAGTCCACCTTGACCTTGGTGCCCAACTAATTGGATTTCATTCATTATCAGTAGAAATAGTGTAGCTTAGGTGTTCTATAGTATTTTTTTTTCTATTGGGTGTACAACATAGGAAGATTTGGCTTCTACATGTTTTTTTTGTAATTATGCAAGCAAACTCTAATTCATGGCCAGTGATGCAAAGGAGCTTGGGTGTTAATTGGGATTTGAATTTCCATTTCAATAGTCCTCTCTCTATTCATTTGAAAACTCTTTCCATCAACAAAATGTTCGTCTCAAATACCCTGATTCCACAAAAATGGAAACCTAATAGTACATATATATATCAAATGTCAACATTTAAATTGTATTTTTCTTTTCTATATTTTATTACGATTATTTTCTCACTAGTATAAGGAGTTAGCATTATGATTTAGCTTAATTGTTGTTGCAAATATGAAAATTATGTACAAGAATATTGAAGATTAGGCAATTAAATAAATTCTAATGTTCCTACTAGTATTAGATTTGACATATTTTGTTTCACTTTTGCTTATATATATAGTTAATGGGCAAGGATTGCACTGCATCTAGTAACACTTGTTCTAATTTGATTTGGTATCACATCTAAAAATATCCCACTTGAGACCAAATATAATCTTGAATGAATATTTTTTATATTATTTCTATCTCCTTACCACTAATCCTTTCCCAAGATTCCTTTCATCACATTTTCATAAACCTAGCTAAGTTTTTGCAAAACTCTTAGAAACGTTTTGCAAAAATGTTTGTTAGCATATAAGCTGGATTATCTTTATAATGTGTTCTATCCAAATACAGTAGCCCATGATGAATTTAATGATATCTCACATTAATGTGCTTTATCTTAGAATAATACATCAGGTTTTTCACTAAATGAATGATGCTATGACTATAATAATGCAACACATATTTGTCTTGTTCATTCGTCGTTCTCCTAAGAATCACTACATCCACAACATCTCTTTGCATGCTTTCATGGAAGCTATGTATTATGCATTTGTTATGGAGATGGATACTACCTTTTGTAGTCTAGAAACCCAAGACGTTATTGCACTTGCAAATGTATATAATAACCAATGGTGGATTTTCTATTTTCTACATCTCGAGCCATATTTGTATCTACATAACCTTCAAGCATAAAATTATTATTATTACTAAAACATAAACAATAATGACTAGTATAATTGAGATATCTTAAAAAAAACTTTATTGCTTCCTAATGTTTTTTGTTTGTATTTGTAGGAATCTACTCTCTACTCCCACTGCATGTGCAATACCCAATTGGGTACATACCACGACATACATCAAGTTTCCAAATGTTGAAGTATATGGGATTTTAGTCATTTCCTTATTTCCATCACAAGGGAAAAATCAACACTGGGTTTGAAGTGGGATGCTAGTGGTGTACCAAGTGGTTTGGCATCATTCATTTTGAACCTGTTTATCACCTTCAAAATATATTTTTCTTTTGGCAGCCAAATTTGTTTTTCTCTTTTTTTCATGAATGATCCTCATGCCCTGTATTTTTTGCATTGAACCCAAAGCCTTCATTGTAAATTAATTTCCCAAATACTTCATCAACATTTTGGTCATGTTCTCATCAAGTTCAACAATTATCATGTCATCCATATGTCACAATAGTATATTATATGTTTCTTTGTCATATCTCCTAATGTAGACACAATGATTAGCCTCTAGTCTTTTAAGTGATGATCCAACATAAATGAATCAAATTTCTAGTAAAATTGGTGGGGTATCTTTCTAAGCCTATAGAGGCTCTCCTTCAACCCACAAAATATGTCTTCTTTACCTTTTGTTTTGAATCATCTTGGTTGCTCCATGCAAATCTCCTCCCATTCTCTATGAAGGAAAGTTATCTTTACATTTGATTTGTACACTTTTTTTGTTGATGTATGTGAACTTCAATAATCAATGCGGGATGATCCTCTTCACCTTGGTCACTAGGTCAATTCTACTACAAATATCTCTTATCATGCACTAGTCAGAAACAATTAATTTGTTTCACACATATTTTCTATCGCAATAATTCTTCATTGCAATTTTGATACCAATAGTTAGTAGATATGGGGGAGAAATTAATCCATATTAAAAATATAGCATGGACACAATAATTTTCTTTGGAAACCATTACATGAGAACTAGCTTTGAATAATAGATTTATTATTCTTAGTCCAAAGTAAAATTACAATGGGGTCTTCACATCTTTAAATAGGTTGCATTGCATTACAATACCATGGGAAAAACCATGGGTTATGAAAACCTAGAGCTTGAAAACTATCAATGGTAAATTGATTCTATGACTAAATCAAGTTTATACAAACCACCCTAACATATCATTTTATCTATCCTATTCATTAACAATCCTATTGAAAGGGTATTGTGCCATGTATTAAAATGGAGCACGGATTGTAATATTTTATCCAACAACAAAAACCTCAGATTTTGCTTGGAAATCAATTCCTTATGCAAAAAGTTGTGTTGGTGGTCAACGGAAATGTATTTAGAATGCTTTGTAGGTTAAAAATCATGATGTAGTTTCTCTCTCCATCCCCATAGTATATAATGAAACAAAAGAAAAATAAAACAAGGAATATATTAATGAAGATGTAGTGCTATGTTGCGTAACATAGGTTATGAAATGATTGTTATTTTTTTCACATTTACATTGCTCATAAAACTTGGCTGATGAAAAAAAAAGATGATGTGAATGCTTGATTAATCAATAAAACAAAACAAAATAATTGTGAAGAAAACATGCAATCTAGAAATTGGTATAGAAGTACAATAATTTCCGAAATAAAAATAATTATGCGTCCCTCATATTTATTAAGACTGTGTATTGTACTTGTCATTTCTATGATTTACATGATAGTTTCTTCCCACCTAATGTTATGAAATTGAAAGTTAGATTTTTGGTGGCATAAAAAGCATATTCACATTTAACAAGTGTAAATCCTAGCTTAGTCTCCTAGTCCCATCTTCCATATGAAGTATAAACATAATTTATTTCCTATATAAAATGACCTAATCAATCTCCCATATGAACTATACACACAATTTATTTCCTATATAAAGGGACCAATAGTTACCATTTTAGTTCGAATATTCGCAAGACACAATGCAATCTATGATATTTGATCCTTTTTCATCAAGTAATTGAGCCACAAATATGTTCGCAATTAGGATAGAGAAAAATGATCTTTAATATTTGTATTACATAAATATTTACTTGAAAACAAAGAATATAGATCTTAGTGCATTGAATTATAAAATGAATGGCATGCCATTTGGAGTTATGGATATGGCATTACTACTAGTCATGATCAAAGTGCATTCATCGGGCTTTGAGAAGCCAGCGTAGGCCTTGCTAAATTAGAAAGGAAATATTATGGACCAATCATTTCAGAATTGTCATGATTCTTAAATAAACTAAAGTCAAGTGAACATGGTTAAATTGTGTGGCTTTTAATGATGATATAATTTGTTGGATGTGTTAATTTAAATAAACGACAACTCCATGTCCATTTTTCTCAAATGGTTAAAAATTAATTTAAAAAGAGGATTAAGAAAAAAATAAAAATAAAAAGAAAATGTTGAAAATAATAGATTTGAGATTTCTACGATTTGTATTTTATATGGTTATGTTTTCAGGATTCATCGCATTTTATTGTTTTATGTATCGATGTTTCGAACCATCTTCCGTGATTCATCATCAAAATTAGATAATCTTGATGATGAACCATAAAAGATAGTTTGAAACGTCAATACATAAAACAATGAAATACAATAAATCCAGAAAACATAACCACACCAGAAAGAAAAAGTTAAGATATGAAGAAAGGGGTTAAATTTGTTGATGTAGAGGAGACTTAGTACTCAAAGAAGCCCAAAAAGGCACATTGAACTAGCCCACAAGTTCGCCACCTACTTTTAGTAAGCCTTAAATTAATTAGCTATTTGAAGGAAAAAAAATCAAATTACGTATATAAAGTATATATAAGGTTAATTAATTAAAACAATTAGAAAAATAATTTATTTTGTTTAATATTTTAATTTTATTTATTTAAATTTGTTTACTATTCTAAATTTTAATTTATTTAAATTCTTACATAGATCATTTTCTGGATTTAGAATTTTTATTTTGTAATCATGCTCACGTACAGCCAATCTTGATTTGATTATTAAAATAAATAAAAATGCCGTGATCAGCTGCTCGTTATTTTGACTTGTACCGTAATGTTATTTAGATTTTTAAGACACTACTTGTATTAACAAATTCTAACCATTAATATGTTGTTATCTATTTATCATATTTTTTGGAAGGATATGGCAGATATTGATTCGATCTAGTGCTCGAATTGACATATGATATATAATCTCTATCTAAAATAGTGAAAGCAATTTTTTCTCTAAAATAAAGTTGTTTTGATTTAGAATTTTATCATATTTTTTTCAGAACGAAAAAGCTTTATATTATATGAGAGATATAAAAATCCAAAAAGTAGGTACATTTGAAAGGCCAAATAAATTATTGGACAAAATAAGCATATGTTTATAGAATAAGATCTGAAAAAAAAAAATATATATCAAAATAGCAACATATCAAATCTAAATTCAACATAAATCCTATAAACTATCATAATTCACATATTGTAGAGAAGCTATATACAAATACATAAAAAAAACATATGCAGATTGACATGAAGATCATCCGAAACTAGAAGTCTATCATATTTTGTCTAGAGACATTGAATGGATAGGGGCGCTGCTTCCTTTCCTTTGACATGGCAAGTGAGCAGCCTGATTCGATGCATCAATTTCGCGTTTATAAAATTTCTTTATTATATGATTAATTTTAGGATATATTGGTAAGCATCATCATTAAAAATATATTTATAAAAAAATAATTTGTTATAAAGTTTCGTATTTATTTTATTGTTTTTTAAAATTTGTAATTAATTAAAAAAAGGTTAGAGTAATTTTTGTTTTATTTATTTTTAAAATAAAATAAGATATTTTGTATTTTAATGTAAGTAGTTTATTATTTAAAATAAAGTGGTTTTAATAAGGTTATTAAAATTTTATATTCAAAATTAAATTGTAGTTTTAAGTGGTAGTTAATTTATAGATAAAAATAGTCATTTTTTCATAGGATTTATCAAAAATCTGGCTATACAATTCAAGATTTTTGATAATATATATATTTAAAATACATTTTTGAATAGAACATAGGGCTTACAAGCACCCTTAAATCCCAATTGCAACTTAATTATGGAGATTAGACAATTCCAAATCAAGTTTTAAAAATCATTTTTCAAATTTTTGATTAAAATTTAACAAAAAAAAATTTAGTATGGAAAAAGTCTTTTAAAATGTTGAAATTTGGGGTTAAAACTTCTAACTTTGAAAATCTTAGACTAGTTTTTTTTTTTTTTTTTTTTCATTTTTCTTTGTTTCGAATAATACATAAACAAAATTCATTAATTAATAGAAACCAAGTTTCCATAAAAACATATGTAAAGTGAAGTTCTTACTCTATAAACACATGATTCTTAAAAGAATAAAGATAAATAATAATTCAACTTATAAAACATATATAAAATGAAGTATGCACTCTCAAATACATCATTTTTGAAAAATTACTTTAAAAATAAATAATAACCCAACTTATAAAGTAGTTTCAAAGACACAATTGTCCAAACAAATATTAAAAAAAATTAGTAATTATTTGAAATAACATTTTCTTTAATCATCGGTATCTTTTTGGTAATATCAAAAACCAACAAAATAAAAATTACCTAATTTTTCCCACACTTATTTATTATTCATTATGAATTATTAAGAAATTTAGAATTCATTGTGAACTATTAAGAAATTTAGAATTCATTGTAAACCAGGTTACCACTTGCCTTCTTCGAATTTATATTATGAAAATGGAAAAAACCTCAACATATAGTGAAAGTGGTTTGGTTAATTGAAAAAAATTAAATAATATATTTTGATAAGTTTTTATTTCAACAATTGAGAAACTTAATTAACTTTCTATAAAAGTATTTAAAAATCATGTTATGTATTTTTTTAAAGTAACATATTAATGTCTTTTTTCTACTTAATTAGCAATATTAATGAGATTGTATGAAGTGAATAATAATTTATATTTTATTTAAGTGAAATTAATAATCATATTATGAAAATAACATAGTTTCATAACAAATATTTTAAAAATTTTTTATTTTAATATATATTTTAATATTTATATATATATATTTGTAAAATAAAGTTTTATTCATTTATCAAAAATGAAGTATATTGGTATCAAAATGCAATTAGTCTTACTCTGACCAAGTTTGTTGACTACAGCTAACAACATATGATATTTGTTTTCATGGCTTTATCTAATTAAATCATTTCAAGGGTTTTAAATTCTATCTTAAAAAAAAAAACTAAATAAATTATTTAATCTTACAATATTAGTGGAAAAGTAAATTGAATGTAAATTATAATAATTTGAAAAATTATAGCATATGTTTAATATAAAATCAATATTTTGATGAGGCTTTCGCATCAAATTTTATAAAATGATTTAAAATTTTGGTTAAAAATTCTTAATTTTTTGAAAAAATCATGAAATTGCTTTAAGCTAGATTTTTTTTTTTTTTTTTCATTTGTCTATATTTCAAATAATACATAAACAAAATTTATTAATTAACAGAACCCAAATCTCCATATAAAAACATATGTAAAATGGAATTCTTACTCTATCAAAACACATGATTCTTAAAAAATAAAGATAAATAGTAGTTCAACTTATATAATATATGTAAAGTGAAGTTCGTACTATCAAACACATGATTTTTAAAAAATTACTTTAAAAATAAATAATAACTCAATTTATAAAATAGTTTTAAAGGCACACATACCCAAACAAATATTAAAAAAATAATAATTATTATTTAAAATAACATTTTCTTTATGCTTCAATATCTTTGTGGTGATACCAAAATTCCACGAAACAAAAATTACGTAATCTTTTCCACACTTATTTATTATTCATTATGAAATATTAAGAAATTTAGATTTCGTTGTGAACCATTAAGAAATTTAAAGGTCACCACTTGCCTTCTTCAAGATTACATTATGAAAATGGAAAAACGTCAACATCAAAAAAATTATAATAGTGAAAGTAGTTTGGCTAATTGAAAAAGAATTAAATATTATATTTTGATAAGTTTTTGTCTCACTAATGGAGAAACCTAGCTATACAAAAGCACTTGAAAATCATGTTAGGTAAATTATTTTCAAAGTTCATAATCTTCACTAATGGAGAAACCGAGCTATACAAAAGCACTTGAAAATCATGTTATGTAAATTATTTTCAAAGTTCATAATTTTTACATATTAGTGTGTTTTTTCCACTTAACTTTCTAAGAATATTAATGAGAATATATGTAGTGCGGAATAGTTTATATTTTTATTTAAGTGAAATTAACACTTATATTATGAAAATTAGCATAGTTCATAAATATTTTTTAAAAGTTTTATTATTAATATAATATTCATTTTTATTTTGTAAATCAGAATTTTCTTTATTCATAAAAAAGTACATTGATTTAAAAGTATGTATCTATTTTCATCAAATGATACCACTAGCAGCATATGGCCATATTTGCATGACTTTCGCTAATTACGGTTTGAAGGGATTTAAATCTATATTTAAAAAAAAAAAAACTAAATAATTATTTGATTTTAATAATATTAGTGAAAAGTTGACTTGGGTACTTCAAGTGCGGGGTGAATAATGGACATGTAAAATCGAAAAATGAGAGAGTCCTGCCAAGCTTAACAAAAAAGAAAAATATTAGTTGAAAAAATAAATTGAATATAAATTATAATAATTTGAAAAATATTAACAAATATTCGATATAAAAAATCAATATTTTGATAAGGCTTTCACATCAAATTTTAAAATGGTTGAAATTTTAGTTAAAATTTCTAACTTTTGAAAACCATGAAAAGTTGCTTTAGATTATTTTTTTTGGTTGCATTTGTCTATGTTTCAAATAATACATAAACAAAATTGAGACCAAATTTATATAAAAACATATGTAAAGCTGAGTTCTTACTCTATCAAACACATGATTCTTAAAAGAATAAAGATAAATAATAATTCAACTTATAGAACATAAGTAAAGTGAAGTTCGTGCTATCAAACACATGATTTTTAAAAAATTACTTAAAAAATAAATAATAACTCCACTTATAAAATAGTTTCAAAGACACAAATGCCCAAACAAATATTAAAAACAACAATAGTAATTATTTGAAATAACATTTTCCTTATGCTTCAATATCCTTTTAGTAATATCAAAGATCAACTATATAAAAATTACCTAATCTTTTCCCATACTATTATTTGAAATAATATTTTCTTTATGTTGGAAATAATACTAAGAGAGGGGGTGAATCAGTATTATCAAATCTTTTCCAATAAACACTTGCAGATCTGACCAATGAAACTTGTATATACCTTCCAGATTTTAATGTAATTTATTCTTTAGATGTTAACCGTTAATCTGTATGTCAGAACCATATAATAATAAACAGGAACAAGAAACATAGATAGTCACACCAAAGAACACCAGATA
>APFE031604411.1:245123-269988 GCA_000404065.3 Pinus taeda | reverse complement strand
ATGGGTGCGCGTTTGCCAAAAATCATTACCAAACTTAGTTGGCGCGAATGTTGTTCTAGGACAGAGCGCCAATGGGCGCGCCCCTTTTTGAGGATCTCAGTGATTGGCGTGGATAAGACACTGTGTACCTGGCCAATGGAAAAAGGGCACTTTTCAGGGATAATTTGCAGAAGGTGTCTTCAGGGAACATGAAGTACATACTCAGGGGAACATAATGCAAATGTTTTTAGGTTATGTCACTGCTCACAGGTCCCAGAATGTGTCCTCCAATATACGAAAACAGGGGTAACAGGGACGGTGACCAACGGTGACAAATTACTGTGTAACATGCATGAACAATTCTAACACACTGAGGGTGAGGTGAGTGTGCCCCTTGGAAACCTGTGAAAGCACGAAGTTAAGAAGGGAACACACGAGCAAAGATGCATCACAACTTGGAAGGCAAGTAAGCTAGCAATCCAAAGTGATGGTTAAACCAACATCACATTTCAGTAAAGTTCATACATACATACATAGGAAATCCATACATGCATGCATAAGCAAAAAAATACATATATCATTTAGAGTAAACAAGATAACTAAAATACAATATGACATATGCATGAAACGTGCTAACTCTATTATATTAAGAAGTGAAAGTTCTAGTCATACAATACAACCATGAACAACCACTAGTTATGATAGCAGAATGTTATAGTCACTGCCACCTACTCCTCTAATGAGATATACTAGCTCTACATAGTGGATAAGCCAAGGCTCGTTACAATACTCTCCAAGCTTTCTCTAAGATACTCCTATCAGAAGCTTGGTTGACCAAAAGTCCTTACAATGAGTTATGAGGTACTCTAAATAACAAAGGGTGGGGTGACACTTGACATTCCCCTTTGTGACTGCTCATCTACCCTCATGACTCTTCAACTACTCTATGACTATTACATTCGACTATCGACACTTGAACTTCCACTTGACAAGATGTTACATACGATCTGCACATGTACCTATGTGAGACAAAATGGCTTGAGAAATCCATGCAAGACATCACTAACACTCGGACTGTTGTGGTGAGACCAACTCTTCGACATCCTCATGATGGTCGACGGTGGAGAACTAATGCCAAGCTTGGTCGTTCTTGATGCTTTCCCTGTGCTCAATGGTGACATCTTGTTGAAAGCGGACTCTTGCCTCTATTGCATCAGAGTACACTGATATGGATCCTCTGTCCAACTCATCTGATAGTATGCACATCACCGTCTTGAGTGCAGCTAGACTAGCAACATACTGATGCATAATTTCTGTGCTGATCTCCAAGCATGCACTGGTGGCCGTGCACATCAACTTGTCAGAATATATGTTCAACTCCAATCGAACTTGCTCCTTGTCTTTGCTTGGGTGAGTGTGCCAAAAGGGGGGAATTGCATGCGTGCGCACAATGATGTGTGTGCTACTGAATTCCCTTGCATACGATCAACAACATTGCGCTACTGGGATGGATCTATAATTGTACGGGCGCAGTTTCATCCATCTGTGCATGTTGCGCCCCCTATTGTACCTGTTCCTGTTGTAACTCATTCTCTCATATGTGCAACTCCTGTTCTTCCTTGAGTTGCTGCTTCAGCACATGCAACTCCTTCACTATTTCTCTCTCTGCCTTCATGCGATCTACGTGTCACGTCGTCACCTCATAGTCTCAATCTCCAAAGCTGCTTTCGTCATGAGTGGATCTGCTTTGAACTTGTAACTTTGCTCCGCCTCTATCCTGTCAACAACCTTCCTCTTGCATTCGTCGTGTGCAGATGTGTTGCCTTCTGCTGCTGCTAATGTTGTTTTTTCCATTCATATTGATATGCTTGTCCATTAAAAACTTGATGTCTTCATGGATAGGCAAGTTCATAGACACTTGATTGACTGCATTCCCAGTTACGCTCTTAACGGTGTCTTTGACTCTGCTCTCTTGGAAGCCATTGTATCTGTGCTACTGGGAGGTAGATGACACCTGTGATACCTGGAGGCATAGAAAAAATCATGGAAAGAATTCTGTCAGTTGAAAACCAAAACAAACTGGAGGACTGACATGCAACATCCCTGTGTGACTGTTCCTTAAAGATTGCACAATTTTCACTAGGAGGATGGGAGACTGACTGCCAAGACTGCGGATGACATAGTTTAGGCTACCGAGAGGATGATTGACTGATGGAACTGTGTAATGGATAGTCTACCCTGGCTTGTTGAGTACTGAAACTGCGCAATGCGCAATTTCATTCAGTAGTGACATGCAACCAACAAACTACATTGTGTAGTTTTTGGGGCCAGCGGGACACTGCCTCCAAGAATTGCACAATACAAGCCTAAAGGTTAGTGTTGGGTCAAACTTATGCAATTTATGGAGGGAAGGTAGAGATTTTGCTTCCGAAAATGCACAGTGCTACTCGGGCAAGGCACGGTCCTCGCCAAGGCAGCCCAGATCGACTGATGGGTGACTGAAAACATGAGAAGTTTGAATGCATGATGAGATCAGTGTAAACAAGAGTGAATGATTATGCATGAAAACAACAAGTGCAGGATTCAGAAAATGGGATGCATGCATGTGTGTGAAGCGGGTCGCCATGACGATGACCGTCAATGCAAAAACAATGTCATGCATGCGACAACAGTGAGATGTGAACGGAAACTGAAACGACACTTGTACAAGCTAACATGCATGAAAACATCAACAAGCATTCACAAAAATCAAGTAGACAACATTCACACAAGTCGAAACATAAAAAGAGACAGAAACGCTGCGCAAGAGATGTGAAGCGGGCTTACCTCGAAGCTGCAAGATCGATGCGAGGAATGAGCTCTGCAGCATCCGGTTCATAAGTTTTGATAAAATCGAGGTTATGATGTGCGTTCCACAAATCTAGAATGATCCTTGCATGTAACCTCTAGCTGCTAAAAATAGATCCCTAAATCTAGGGATGCCTTTGCGTGCTGCCTTAGGAAAAGCTATCCATGCATGCAAATCAGTTTTTCTCGGTCTCGAAGGGAACCGATCAACCTAAAGGAACATGCATCAATCTGCGAGCCTGGAATGAAAATTTGTATTGTTCCTGAGCTGAGTAGAGTGGGATGTCCTAGAGGGACTGCACAATTTCTGGGAGGAACAGGTGACTGTCTCCTAGGATTACGTAATTTCTTAGCTGAGCAACTGTCATGGGTCCGATTGCGCAATTTTCTCAAGGAAACCTATCTGATTGCATTGCGCAATTTCTAAGCCCAACATGTTGCCTGACTGATTTCTGCAACTTCTGCTAGCTGTCCCAAAGGGATTGCGTAATTTGTGGGAGCAGCAAGTGACTGCTGCCCATAATTGCGCAATTTATGGGCTGAGCAGCTGTCCTGGGATGAATTGCGCAATTTTTGAGATGAAGACTGTCAGGAAGAATTGCACAATTTTGGAGCCCAACTGGGTTTGCATAAATTTTGGAGGGAAGGTTGGTTCCCCTCCAGAATTGCATAATTCCCAAAGGAAGCTTCTCAACCAGCAACTGACACTATGTCTGGAAAGTAGCCTGTGAAGGAGGTGGAACAAACTTGCATACATAGGATGACAAGATTCTATGAAACAACTGAAGCCTATGTGCTTGACGATGCAAGACATAATGCTGAGGGTGGTTGGTAGGGAGGCTCTAAAACAAATCTAAGTAAAATTTTGGAGGGTGCTTGTAGCTTCTACAACACTTGGCGACACACTAGTATAACTCCAGCTCTTTGAATGGACCTTGTTCATGAAAATCAAGTCTAAAACCTCTGGATGTATTGTTCAGTTCTATGTTCGTCTTTGTTCCCACTCTTGCTTGATTGTAAGATGTAGCATCTGCCAAGATCTTGGTCTGTCAACACACATTCCAATCCAATCCAACATAGTAGTTTCGATTGGGGATGAGGAGTGTATTGGTGCACAAGGGTATTGGTCGTTACAGTTTAAGTTTCATCTCTGGTGTTGCTCCACTGCTAACAGACCTGGACAGTATCCGATGAAGTCACGTACGAGCACAAGCATCACTCCACTGCCAGCGAGCCTAGTCAGTACCCCGGTGGAGTTACTTGTATCACCTCTTTGCGCAGGAAGCCTTTCTCTTCTTTCGCCTTATTCAATTTTCATTTTTTTTCAAACATTTTTTACATTTTCATTTTATTTTTTATTTTTTATTTTTTCATAACTATGCATAACACTTATTCATTTCAGAGGCGGAAGAGGGATCCCGACTTATTGAGAACAAAAGAGGTTGTTCATTCAGAGAAGTAGTTTATATATACCCCTGACGTGCTTGTTAAGGTTTTCCCCCTCACGTTACTCTACTTGACTGAGCTAACAAGGATTAACCCAAAAACAACCAACTAGAGTAGGTGATACTAGTTCACGCACAAGTGTTGTGTTTTCACCAAGGTTCACTTCTAACAATACGTATTTTCCATTGATGTATCATGGAATGAAAGTAACAAGTCCTTCATGAGAGAGTGTACAATAGATAACCAAATGTTAATAGATGTACAAGTCCTCTTGTACTTTACCCAAGCTTGTTTCATGAGTCGCACACGGACCATGCGAAACTTACCTATGAACGAAAACAAGCAAACAAAACAAAATGCAAAGCAAGAAGCAAAAGAAAATGCGCACACAAAGCGAGTAAGCAAACAACCAAGCAAGCAAGCAAACACATAAAGAAAGCAACAAACATGCATGCAAGCAAACAACTCAAAGCAAAAACTACTCCTACTCCTAAGCTAATAGTGAATGGTTTGTCTCACGTGAATTGATACTTCTAATGCAGCCACTGATGCATTGGTCGACCCATGTTGGTTAAGGCATGGTTCTTGAACATCACAGTTGCGCAAACCAAAAAGCATGAAAGATATAACAATGAAGACATACACACTCCGAGCTTACAAGCGTCCACAAAACAAAAATGAATGAAAGCGCATGACATGCACTCTGTGAACTTGCCATGGTGTTGTGCTACACTGCGTGCAGATGTTGAGTGTATGCATTCTCTTAACTGTGACATGCAAGAAAATGTGAGAAAGGCAGACCACTTACGTTGTGCAAGTGTGCTTGCTGTGTAAGATTCCTCCAATGCATGAGCGATGGGATTGTGTATTTCAAGTGGAGGAAGTGAAATATGAGTGTTAGATTGATCTTGAATGCAAAGCAGAGAGTTATGAGGAGCCTTGCATGTTTCAACAATTTCTTGATCAGAAGCAAAACCAACCTTAGGACAGCAAGGGCCTGACATAACCATTAGCTCGGGCTGAAGTGCCTCGACAGTCTACAGAGTTTTGACTTCGTCGATAGATAGATCATCGTAGACCAATGGCTTAGACATATTAACAATGAGTGAATGAACATCATGATCGGATGAAGAAGTAGAAAGATCACGACAACCAAGATTAGAAAATCCAAGATGTTCGTTGGCATCCTCATGATTTGATGAATGGTATAAAGGGGTAGATGAGAAGAAAGGATGTTGACCCTCTGTTTTTTCAGAAATGACAGATGACAGGTTGGACAGATTTTTGGAGGAAGATGTGTCCTCTCCGTTATGTAATGACAGAGTGGTATCTGATGTGTCCTGTGAATGATCGGAAGTAGAAACATTCAGAAATGAGTTTTCATAGGGGAAATCAGCAGTGGCAGAATCACAAGAGATGTGAGGATAAAGCAGATGAGGCACGGCTGGAAGGGAGTCATCCTTCACCGCGATTTCTTTTTTAGATTCCTACACATAATCATAATGAATGATGGCGTAGGTTGGATGCACAAGACTAACTCCGTCAACAAATTGATCCTCATTCACAACAGGTGAGGAGTTTGGAATGGAAGAACACAAGAGAATACAATCCAGAGGATCAATAGAATGCGGGGATGGAGGTTGAGGGAATCAATCCACATGACAATCAACAGGCTTGCAAGCCAAATCTATGCATATATCAAGAGCAGGTGGGGTGGGAGGATGTGACAATTCAACAAATGTGTGTGCATAATGTCCCACATCACTCTACGATGGTGGAGCTATTTGATGAGGTGAAGGCAGAAAATCACTTGCGACAATAACTGTGTCTGCCTGTGATTGTGTAGCTCCATCACCGAAGTGTGTTAAACAGGGATTAGATGATTTCAAGAATTGCAGAATTTGGATGTGTAAAGAAGATACTCAAATATTCCATCGAGACATTCCCAATCAATTTCATCTTCGGGAAATCGGTATGCAAGATTAAAAAAGCGCGTGTGAAATTGTTCAACGGACTCATAAGGTGCTTTTCTTAATTCCAGAATTTCTTTGTCGAGTGCTTTACGGTTAAAGTGATTGAAAGCATGGTCTATCTCTATGACCAGATGAGAAAGAGAATGAATAGATTTTTTAGGTAGCGTGGCACACCAGTGCATGGGGTGCCCTCGAAGCGTGTAGACGAACAACGTGTAGGTCATGTATTCTTCAAAGATTCCATGTCTTTCGCATGAGCTTACAATGTCAATCCCATGCCTAACCAAGGCTATGTAGCCTCCACCATCGTATGTTTTATATGACAAGTTATCCCAGAGCTCTTTCGAGATTTCAAAGTTGTTTCCATAAGACATACACTCCAGAAGAGAAAATTTGTAGTCAGTCATGATAGATATGCAGAGATTCAAAACAGATTGTGAGGATTCATCTTGTCAACTGGCCCTCCTTCTAGCACCAAAATGTTGATGGTGGTGGACCCGCCATCATGTTAGGGGATCTCTCCTGTTAGAAGTCCCAACTAGACCTCAGACTGTTTGGTGTAGGAGTCCAAATAGTGGGTCGTGCAGTATCACCTTAATCGCGGTTACACGTAGAGGCAAGTAAGATGTCCCTGTTGGTAGCAAGGGTGTGACATATGCAGCAAGTCAAGGAAGGTGCATGAGCAGTTCTAACACACAAAGGGTGAGGTGAGTGCGCCCTTGGAACCTTGTGAAAGCGTGGAGTTAAGAAGGGAACATATGAGCAAAGATGCATCATATGAGCAAATATGCATCACAGCTTTGGATTGCTAGCTTACTTGGGAGGCAAGTAAGCTAGCTATCCAAACTGCTGGTTAAACCAACAACACATTTCAGTAAGATTCATACATACATACATAGGAAATCCATACACACATGGGTAAACATATATCATTTAGAGTAAACAAGATAGCTGAAATACAATATGACATATGCATGAAACGTGCTGGCTCTGTTATATTAAGAAGTGGGAGATCCAGGCATACAATACAACCATGACCAACCACTAGTTCCGATAGCGGAACGTTACAGTCACTGCCGCCTACTCCTCCAAAGAGATATACTAGCTCTGCATAGTGGAGAAGCCAAGGCTCGTTACAATACTCTCCAAGCTTTCTCTAAGATACTCCTATCAGATGTTTGGCTGACCAAAATCCCTTACAATGAGTTATGAGGTACTATAATAGCAAAGGGTAGGGTGACCCTTGAAATTCCCCTTTGTGACTTCTCATCTACCCTCATGACTCTTCAACTACTATATGACTGTTACATTCAACTATCGACACTTGAACTTCCACTTGACAAGATGTTGCATATGATCTGCACATGTACCCATGTGAGACAAAATGGATTGAGCAAGCCATGTAAGACATCACAAACACTCGGAGTGTTGTGGTGAGACCAACTGTTTGACAATATCATGATGGTCGATGGTGGCATACTGATGCCAAGCTTGGTCATCTGAGATGGTGTCTGTGAGCTCAATGGTGACATCTTGTTGAAATCAAACTCTTGCCTCCGTTGCATCTGGGTACACTGATACAGCTCCTTTGTCCAACTCGTTTGATATTATGCACATCACCATCTTGAGTGCAGCTGGACTAACAACATTCTGATGCATATTGTCCATACTGATCTCTAAGCATGTGCTGGTGGTTGTGCGCATCAACTTGTCAAAATACATGTTCAACTCCAGTCAGACTTTCTCCTTGTCTTTGCCTTGGTTAGTGTGCCAAAAGGGGGGAATCGCACCCGTGTGCACAATGACATGTAGGCTACTAAATTCCCTTGCATGTGATCACAAAAATTCTCACCTTGTCAGCTCTGTACCAGCTGTTGGGATGGATCTATAACTTGTATGGGTGCAGTTTCATCCGTCTGTGCATGTTGCACCCCCTATTGTACATGTTCCTATGGTAACTCATTCTCTCGTCTGTGCAACTCCCGTTCTTCCTTGAGTTGCTTCTTCAACACATGCAACTCCTTCTTTGTTTCTCTCTCTGCCTTCACATGATCTACGTGTCACGCCGTCACCTCATAGCCTCAATCTCCAAAGCTTCTTTCTTCATGAGTGGATCTTCTTTGAACTTGTAGCTTTGCTCTGCCATTATGTTGTCAATAACCTTCCTCTTGCATTCGTCACATGCAGGTGTGCTGCCTTCTACTGTTATTGATGGTGTTGTTACCATTCATATTGATATCCTTGTCCATGCACAACTTGATGTCTTCGTGGATAGGCAAGTTCACAGACACTTGATTGACTGCATCCCCAGTTGCGCTCTTAACGATGTCTTTGACTCTACTCTCCTAGAAGCCATGTACTTATGCTGCTGGGAGGCAGACGACACCTGTGATACCTGGAGGCATAGCAACACTCATGGCAAGTAATCTGTCAGTTGAAATTCAAAATAAACTGGAGGACTAACATGCAACATGCCTGTGTGACTGTCCGTAAAGATTGCACAATTTTCACCATGAGGCTAGGAGATTGATTGCCAAGACTACAAACGACATATTTTGGGCTACCAGGAGGCTGACTAATTGCTAGAACTACGCAATGGATAGTCCAGCTTGGCCTATTGAGGACTGAAATGGGCAGTCTAGTAGTGACATGCAACCAACAAACTACATTGCATAGTTTCTGGGGCCAGTGAGACACTTCCTCCAAGAATTGCGCAATGAAAACCTGGAGGTCAGTGTTGGGCCAGACTTGCACAATTTCTAGAGGGAAGGTAGAGCCTTTGCTTCTAGAAATGCAAAGTGCTAGCCGGGTAAGGAACGGTCTGGGCCAAGGCAGCCCAGACCAGCCGACGAGCGACTAAAAACATGAGAAGTCTGAATGCACGATCAGATGAGTGCAAACAAGAGTGAATGATTATGCATGCAAATAGTAAGTGCAAGATTCAAAAAATGGGACGCATGCATGGTGTGAAGCAGGTCGCTGCGATGACGACCGTTGGTACAAAAACAGTGTCATGCATGCGACAGCAGTGAGATGAGAACGAAAACTGAAACGATGCTTGTACAAACTAACATGCATGCAAACAATAACAAGCATTCACAAAAATCAAGCAAACAACATTCACACAAGCCGAAACACAAAAATCGACAGAAACACAACGCAAGACACGAGAAGCGGGCTTACCCTGAAACAATTAAGTTGAATGTGCCGACGACTCCTAGATGCGATGTGGGATGTCAGAGCGACAAGATCGATGCGAGGAATGAGATCTGTAGCATCTGGTTCATAAGTTTTGATAAAATCAAGGTTATGATGCTTATGCCACAAATCTATGAAAAGCAACACTTGGCGGGAGGTTTTTGAAATGATCCTTGCATGTAAGCTCCAGCTGTTAAAAATAGATCCCTAAATCTAGGGATGCCTTTGCATGCTACCTTTGGAAAAGCAGTCCATGCATGCAAATCAATTTTGCTTGGTCCCGAAGGGAACCGGTCAACCTGAAGGCACATGCATCGATTTGTGAGCATGGGATGAAAGTCTGCGCTGTTCATGGGCTGAGCAGAGTTGGCTGTCCCTGAGGGATTGCGAAATTTCTGGGAGGAACAGGTGAATGTCTCCCAGGATTGCGCAATTTTTGGGTTGAGCAGCTATCTTGCGTTAGATTACGCAATTTTCTCAAGGAAGCCTGTCTACATTTTGCAATTTCTGAGCCCAGCATGCTATGGACTGATTTGCGCAATTTTTGCTAGCTGCTGGGCTGGTTGTCCCAAGGGGATTGCACAATTACTGGGAGTAGTAGGTGACTTCTGCCTAGAATTGCACTATTTTTGGGCTGAGCTGCTGTCCTGGGATGAATTGCACAATTTTTGAGAGGAAGATTGCCAAGAAGAATTGCACAATTCTGGAGCCTAGTTGGGTGTCCAATTGGGTTTGCGCAATTTCTGGAGGGAAGGATGGTTCCCCTCTAGAATTGCGTAATTCCCAGAGGGAGATGCTCAACCAACAACTGACACAAAGTCTGGAAAGTAGCCTATGAAGGAGGCAGAACAAACTTTCATACACACGCTGACAAGACCCTATGAAATCGTTGAAGCCTATGTGCTTGATGATGCAAGACATGTTGCTAAGGATGATTGGTAGGGAGGCTCCAAAATGAAGCTAAGGTAAGACTTTGGAGGGTGCTTGTAGCTGTTAGAACAAAAACTTAGAGGATTCTTAGGATTGATAGGATATTACCACAAGTTTGTCAAGAATTATGGTCAAATCACAACACCTCTAACAAAATCATTGAAGAAGGAATAATTTTCCTAGAATGAAGAAGCAGTCGAAGCTTTTGAATAACTTGAAGAGGCTATGTGTGCAACTCCCATATTGGCAACACTTGACTTTACAAAAACCTCCATTTTGGAGTGTGACGCCTTAGGCCACGACATTGGTGCAATTTTGATGCAAGAAGGAAGGGCCCTTGCCTTTGAGAGTAGTGAACTTAAAGGAAAGTACTTACTTAGACCCATCCATGAAAAATAAATTTTGGCCATACTACATATAGTTAAGAAATGGTATTCATACCTAATAGGAAGACATTTCAGAGTAAAATTTGATCATGATAATCTGAAGTACTTCTTGGAGCAAAGTATTTAGAAGAGAAACAAAAATGGGCCACAAAGATGTTCATTTATGACTTTGAAATCATCTAAAAAAGGGAAAACAAAATATTATGGCAACGTCACTCTCAAGAGAGGAGGAAGACATAAATGGTTTACTATGCACTATTTCCATTCCACAATATAATTGAGTGGAAGAAAAAAATGATATAATGGAATAGAGTTGAGAAGATATGTAAGATTATTCAAAAACTACAATAGGTCTCTGATACAATTGAAAAATTGTGGGAAAAAAATTTATTATGGTATCAAGATCACTTATGTAAAAAAATTTAACTCGAACAAAAGGTACTTTAAAAAATTACACACTTCTCTTGTGGGAGAACATTCAATATTCTTTATGACATAACTTATGATCAAGATTTTTTTTTGGGAAGGTATTAAAGTAGATGTGCAAAAGTTTGTGGCATAATATGTGGTATTCCAACAAAATAAGAGCGAGACAATCAAGGCTCCATGGCTCCTTTAGTCACTATCCATACCAGGCCAACATTAGGAAGAAGTTTAAGTGGATTTAATTATAGGTTTACCCAAATCTAAAGGAAAGAGTGTCATTATGGTAGTGGTAGATCGAATAAAAAAGTATCCCCATTTCTGCTCTCTTTCTCATCCTTTTAAAGAAAATATAGTGGGAGAAGCATTCATGGAATCAATTTAAAAGCTATATGGGATACCAAATATTATCGTAAGTGATAGAGATATAATTTGCACTGGAATTTTTGGACTGAATTATTTTCTTATTTGGAATTTGTTCACATTTCATCTTACGATCCTCAATCTGATGGGAAAATTGGGATTATGAAAAAATGTTTAGAATGATATCTTCTTTTCTTTACATATGATAAACAGAAACAATGGGTCAAAGGGTTTTCCTTGGAAAAATGGTGGTACAACACATCCTTCCACACCTCATAACAATTGTCACCATTTATGGAACTTTATGGATATCGTCCTCCATCCATCACATCACCCTTGAAAGGGATATGAATGCTCAAGCATTAGAGCACCACATACAACACCAACAAGGCATTCTCAAACTATTTAAGGACAACTTGACTATAGCACAAAATGGGATGAAATAACAAGCATATCAATATCCCAGTGGAAGGAAATTTGGTGTGGGGTATTAGGTATTAGTGAGACTACAACCATATAAACAGATGTCCCTTAAGCAACAAAAGAAGGAGAATAAATTAGCACTAAAATATTATTACCACTATAAGATGTTGCAAAGGACGACTCACAAATTGGAGTTTCCTCCATCTTCACATGTACATCCCATCTTCCATGTTTATTGCTTAAAGAAGGTAATCAATGACGAGATCCTAGTTGTCCAAACTATTGTATATGTTAGGCCCTATTAAGCCCCATGTTAACCCTAAAACCCCTTTAAGCCTATATTGAGTGATCACATTTATATTGTAATATTTTTGTGTAGGATAGAAACTCTCATTATTGCATTATATTGCGCCCAGAGGTGAGGGTAGATGTGTAGGTGTAACGTAAGTATGTAAACAATTTTAAATGTAGGCTTAAAAAAAAGGTTAAAACTTAAAATGAGTGTAAACATTTAAATGTTCGCTCATTTATTAATAAAAAGTTAAAATTAATAAACAAAAAGTTAAAAGTAATATAAACCCAGGGATGAGTGTAAATATTTATTTTTTGTCTCAATTAACATTAAAAAGTTAAAAGTAATAACAAAATAAAATTCAATTTGTTATATTTTGATTTTGTTATTAATTAGGGATTGTTACAATACCATGGCTTATCAATAACACAAGCCCAAAAACCCTAACTTATTTCACAATAAAAATATATTCTATCACTAAACCATGGATACTCACCCTCACTTTATTGTGGATATTATTAACTTGTAAATAGGTTTTGTTACAATACCATGGGCCAATACCATGGCTCATCAATACCACATGCCCAAAAAACATAACTCATTTCCCCATAAAAATATTTTATAACAATATGACAAGATTCTTAACCATGGATATTCACCCCCACTTTTTCATGGATATTATTAAAATGTAAATAGGCTTTGTTACAATACCATTGGTCAATACCACGGCTTATCAATACCACATTCCCAAAAAAACTTAACTTATCTGAGAGTCAAAATATTTAATATCAATATGACAAGATTTTTAACCATGGATATTCACCCCCACTTTGTCATTGATATTATGAACTTGTGAATAGGCTATGTTACTATACCATGGGCCAATACCATGGCTTATTAATACAACATGCCCAAAGTCATAACTTATTTCACAATCAAAATATTTTATATCAATATGACAAGATTCTTAACCATGGATATCCACCCCCACTTTACCATGGATATTGTTAACTTGTAAATAGGCTTTGTTACAAAACCATGGGTCAATCATGGCTAATCAATACTACATGCCCAAAACCATAACTTATTTCACAAATCAAAATATTTTATAAATAATTTAATTTATTTTAATTTATGCCCAAAACCATAACTTATTTCACAAATCAAAATATTTTATAAATAATTTAATTTATTTTAATTTAATAACATTTTTTTTATTAAATCTAAATAGAAAAACGTTATAATTACTTTTGAGATATATCTAAAACCTCTATCCCATGACTACTAAAAAATATTCCCATAGAAATTAAATCAAGGTTTTAATAAAATTAAAATGAGAATACCTTTATACATAGAGATGTGGAAATTTATATAATATAAATAATATTATAAAGAACCAACATAGATCCATCTTAACTAAGGATCCAAGCGATGGCACAGCAAGGAAATTGACTAACAATAATACCGGAAAGATAGTGCATGATTCTTTTAAGTTTATCATTATTTTATTTTTCTTTCACATGGTTGATCCAAAATATGTGTTTAATATTTTACAACCAATTGAGTTTTTTTAATTTAGACACTTTCTTAAACACGATATAATGGGATCACATTTAAGAGAGGGGGAGTGGAGAGAGAGATGGATGGAGATAGTGACACAGTCGGAGGTTGGAGAGAGAGAGAGAGAGAGGAAGGAAGAGACAAAGGAGGGGAGAGAGAGAAGGAGAGAGGGGGAGAGAGAGAGAGAGAGAGATAGATTTGGAGGGTGAGAGAGAGGGAGGAAAGAACAAAGACATAGAGAGATAGAGTTGGAGAGAGAGAGGGAGTGACAAAGGAGAGATGGAGAGAGAGTAAGGGAGAGAGGAGAGGAGGGAAGAGAGAGAAGATGAGTGGACATAGATAGGGAGAAAAGGTGAAGAGAGAGAGAGATGAAGACACATAGATGGATGGGATAGAGACAAGAAGAGAGGGAGGGATATAGTGTTATAGTTGGCGAGAGAGAGAGAGAGAGAGAGAGAGAGAGATTGGGGGAGAGATAGAGGGAGAGATAGAGGGAGGTGGGAGAGAAAGGAAGAGAGAGAGGACTCAAGGGATAGAAGGGGAGAGAGGAAGGAAGAGAGAGAGGACTCAAGAGAGAGAAGGGGAGAGATAGGCAGTGATAGGGAGAGATGGAGTTGGATGGGGAGAGAGGGGGAACAAATAAGAAAGACATATAATGAGAAAGGTGGAGAGAGAAAGGGAGAGACAAGGGAGAGATAGAGAGACAATGAGGGAGAGAGGAGAGAGAGAGGGAAGAGAGAGAGAGTGTGAGAGAAGTGGAAGAGAGAAAGGGAGAGAAGGGGAAGATAGATAGAGAGAGGGAGGGAGAGAAAGAGGGAAGGAGAGAGATATAGATAGATATGGAGAGAGATTGTGTATGTTTGGGGTGTGCAATGGAGAGAGGGATTAAGAAAGAGACACATAGATACAAATATAGATATTATATAATATTATACAACCATTCTAAATCCATCTTAACCCTAGGTCTATCAAACGCGAGAGAATCAATTTTGTCTAGGTGCAAACCTTTCCTCAAGTTTTTCACTCAAAAAAGAGGTATGCACCTCAAGAGATTTTATCCCTCTCAACGCTTGATAGATCTAAGGTTAAGATGGATCTAGGTTGGTTATAATTGTATCCTTTGTCTCATATATATATATATATATATATATATATATATAATATTATATATATATATATATATATATATATATATATATATTTATAATATATATTATATATATATATATATATATATATATATATTATTATATATATATATATATATCATCAAAATATTGTCTTGTACATTATATTAATTGTAGAAATAGGTTTCCCCCTTGAAGAGGACGATAATTTTTGGTTTCTTATCATTTTTATGGTGCAAGGTTGATAATAGGAAGGGTCAAGGAAGAACTCGTAAAGACACTAAATATCCTATCAAACGAGGATATCTATCTGATGGACTACAGAGAGAAGCACATTTTCAAGAATCACCCTAGGGAAATTAAGAAAAAAGGTAGAAATGGTAACAATATGCTAAATCATTCTTATCATTCCTTTGTAATCACAAAAAATGAGACAGGCGGAATGTTAGAAGGTATGAAAACAAAAATTATGTACTAACTAGCCCTACATATGGATATTTTACAAGCAAAGAAAACATTGTTATAGATACCAAGAGAAATTAAATAAGATAAATACATTTATGAGAAACAAAACACGCATATAAACACAATGTTTATCATGGAAAAACTAGCTAACAGAATATTCTATCAGTCCCTGGGCGAAAACCCATCCAAGCCAGCCAAGTGAGCCTTCATTGGTCGCATCCATGACACCTTACAATGAAGTCTTCCCAAGCCTTTTAAAGGCTTCATTACATGTAATCCATGAGCACAAAACCATGGGCAACCAAAACCATGCACCCAAAGGCACCATTTTTGACCAAGTAACTTTGACTCTTTCATTGAGTCAAATTTACCTAACAATTTGCCCTTAAAACTTTGTGGGTTTCCCTTGACCAAATCTGGGAAAACCGGCCAAGTGAACCAACACCACTCACCTACAATCCCTAACCCCATCAATGTTTATATCCAAGGTTTCTTGTAATTATGGATGCCCCCTATCACCTAGGTCTAACTCCAAACTTTACTAGTAATTTCCCAGGGGTATGCATGCCTTACTGGGCCTTAGAACAATATGCCCATTCACATGTAAAAATTTGCAACTACATCATAACATTTTTTTCATTTATTTATTATTGGTGTTGTTTACGATACACAACTAACATCTCTTTCTTCAATAGATCACCCATTTCTCCACTAAAAATATACAATATGAAGCAAACAAACCATGGAAAATCATATCGTTACAACATTTCGTCTAACACTTTGCTTGTTTCTTTAACATAAATACAATCTCAACAACAAGCTTGGCATGGGTTTTCTCTTACACCTCCTTGCACATATCCATGGCCCTTGTCATTCTCACACTTCTTGATCAAAACAGATCAAGATTCTCTCATGGTTTCACCTCAGCTCATGGCCCTGATACCATGTTAAAAAATTACCGAGAGAAGTTTATTGAGAGAGATAAAAACCAATAATAACAACAAAACATGCACACAATATTTAATCTAGAGAAATTCCAATCCAGGGTAATGCACCGGCTAATAGAATATTTTATTAATCTCTTGGCCAGAACTTGACCAAGCTGGCCAAGTGAGCCTTCATCACTCACATTCTTGGCACATTACAAGGAAGTCTTCTCAAGCCTTTTAGAGGCTTCATTACATGCAATCCACGAGCACAAAACCGCAGGCAACTAAAACCATGTGCCCAAAACCACTGTTATTTACCAAGTAAGTTTGACTCTTTCAATAAGTCAAGTTTACCTAACAAAAAAAAGAGGAAGTAGAAAGGACATTAACCATATTTTCCCCTAAATTCACAAGAATGAACCCTTGCAATGAAGGTCCACTTAATGTTGTATAAATATGTGGCTTTTGTGAAGAGACTCACCCAACTAATAGGTGCATCTCATTGGTAGGATTCAAATTTGTGTTTAAGAGAGAATAATGAAGTGTGCAATTAGTGTTCTTCATTAATAAAAAAATAACAGGAGCACCAAGGCCATTTAAATAAGGCATGAATCATATATCTCCACAATATTTTATTAGTTATAATGCATGTTTTACACACTATCCTTTGTATCAACCTAATCCACCTTCCTGGGCTATGACCAACCACTAGCATTACCCAATTCAGCTTATTCCCCCCTATCAACCATTTTAGAATGAAACCCACAATAATCAATAATGTTATCCTCCATAAGATGGAGACCTCCACTTCCTCAATAACTAACTTTGATTCTTACACTTCCTCTTCAACCAAAACAGTATCCCTCAAAGTACTACTCCTCCAAAACAACCTCAATTCCCTACCCAACCAACACCAAATGCCAACAATAAAAAATCCCAACTAGTTTACAACAATGAGGCTACTTATCAAAGCTACTCTCCTTATTTTCAATAAATCAACTTAAGGTTAGGAAAAGTACTTCATGATCCTCCCACACCTAACTAAGTAGAAGAGGAAGAAAATGATAATAGAGACATTTTCACCCAAAAACTCATTCCTCTCCAAGTTCCACCTTACCTTAAGAGGTTAAACATTAAGAAAAATGATATTTGAAGAAAATCTACTATTAGGAAAAATTAATATCTCATGTGTCAAAGTTCCCCTTTTGTAGGTTATCAAATATGTTCCCATATACAACAATTTCATCAAGGAGGAATCCTCTAAAATGTTTGGGAGAAAGAAGTACTCATACCATAAATGTCACAGAACTAACAGACCTTATGCTTGGAGGCTGATTATTCCTAAGTATTTGGAGCTAGGTAGCCTCGTGGTCTATGTCAATTTCAACCAACTCCCCATCTAGAATACATTAATTGATTTAGTTCCTATGATCACTGTTATGACTAAAGACACAAGGATAATATTAAACCTCCAAGATTCATTAAGGAAAACCACTATTGCACTTCATCTTGTTGATAGGTCAATAATGCAACCTGAAGCAATGTTAGAAGATGTTATGGTCTCCATTGATTATTGGGAGTGTGTAAATATTTTTTTAGTACCTCAACCATAAACCAAATTCAATGTCTATCAAATCATATTAGGGATGCCTTGGTTTGCAACAATAGATGCTTACATTAATTGTAAAACAAGCAACATCACCATCACAAACGGTCAATCTGAAATTAGCATGTCGTTTACCCTCCTACATAGCGATTAGTCAAAGTAGAATTTCCAACATCACCGGAAGAAGTATAAGAAGTCTATGTCCATACTTCAATCTATCACATTTGAATAATTGATCAGGATTGAACACCAAATAGGTTGATGAAGATACATTTATTTCTATTTTTTTTCAAAATCAATATCCCACTATTATACAAATGATTGGCTTAATTATACAACAATTTACATTTTTTAGATAACCGAGAAAGAGATGTGTGGGCATAATTTTTCAAATCAAGATCTGATAAGCCTACTACCAAAGCCATAGAAATATGCCCCATTAAGACCCTAAAAATCAACACAACCATCATCGATGATCATGATAAGAAATTTCTAATTGTTTTGAAAAATCATTTTGCAAGATTTGCATGGGACTATAGGGAAATAGAAGGTATCCATCCCTCCATTTGCACCCACCACATCTACATCAAAGAAGGTCACAAACTTGTCAGACAACCCCAAAGAAGGATGAACCCTACAGTTAAAGATATTTTAAAAGAGGAACTAAAAAAAATCCTAGATGTTGGATTCATCTACTGAGTCTCTAATGGTGGGTGGATCTCACCTTTGGTCATTGTCCCTAACAAAAATGTGTGTATACTACACGAAGATCAATAAAGCCACTAGGAAATATCATTTTCCCTTGCCATTTATTGACCAAGTCTTAGATGTCTTAGTAAGAAATGAATACTTCTCATTCTTGGATGAATTTAGTGGGTACAATCAGATACATTTGTCTAGAAGACCGAGATAAGACTACCTTCACCTATCCTTGTGGTACATTTTTTGAGAGGGTACTTCACTTTGGTATATGTGGTGATCTTGCCACCTTCCAAAGAGTTACATTTACTATTTTTGCAGATCATCCATGATACTGTAGAATATACATGGATGAATTCACATCTTATGGTAGCTCCTTCTCGGAAGCTTTAGCCAATCTTAATAAAATCCTTCATAGGTTTGAAGAACTGGACCTCTTCCTTAGTATTTAGACATGTTATTTTTTTAAGAATGAGGTGGTTGTCTTAGGGCATCATTTTTCTTTCAGGAGAATTGAGGTAGGGGCAAGCAAAGTGGACTTTATAAAACATCTTCCCATTCCTCATAAGTTGAAATATGTCAAAAGTTTCCTTGACCATGTAGGTTATTGTAGGATATTTATCAAAGATTTCAATAAACTGGACTCTCCTTTGTTTCCCTTATTAAACAAGGATAGAGAATTTTGTTGAACCCTACAGTGCCAGAAATATTTTGATTGCATTAACTTGCATTAGTGCCCATCCTACAAGGCCTCAATTGAAACCTTCCTTTCCATATTCATATTGATGCCTTAGATAAAGGAGTAGGAACAATACTGAGACAACAAGAGAATAATATGCCTTATGCTATTCACTTCATCAATAAGAATTTTACCAATGCAAAATTACATTATGCAGTAATTGAGAAATAATTCCTTGTATTGGTTTATGCTCTTAACAAATTTAGGCATTATGTTACTAGCTACAATGTATTTGTGCACATAGACCACGTTACCATCAAATACCTAATTTATAAACTGGATATTGATGGAAAAATTATTAGATGGCTTCTATTATTACAACAACTTGATCTCACTATAGTTGACAAGCGAGGAATCCAAAACGTCATTGCATATTTTTTGTCAAGACTAACCAATCCTATAGATGGAGAAATGATAGATGATTAGTTCCCAGAAGAACACTTCTTTTACATCTTGCACATACCCCTTGGTTTTCTAACATATCCAACTATTTGAAAACAAGGAAGTTTCATTGACATTTTTCTTACAAGGAAAGATGAAAACTTGTTAGGAAAAGTGCTCCATACACTTGGATTACATGAGGTTTGTTCAAGTTTTTACCATATCAGATCTTGAGAATATCAGGGAGGGAGGATGAACTTCATGATATCCCCAATGCATGTCAGTATGAGCCATATGGAGGGCATATGCTGCAAAAAGGACAAATTACAAAATCTTGAGGGCTAGCTACTTTTGGCCTACCCTACATATGGATGCCTTGAGATATGCTTCTCACTTTGATGAATGTCAAAGGATGGGGAAAACCACTAGAAAAAGTGAGATGCCACTTTAGCCACAAGTGTCATTTGAAACCTTTTGATAAATGTTGTATGAATTATATAGGTCTTCTAAATCCTGTTTCAAAGAAAAAAAGATATATCTTGGTATGCATCAATTACTTAACCAAATTGAGTGAAGTCAAGGTAATTAAAGAACCTACTGAACAAAAAGTGGTCGAGTTTGTAAGAGAGAACATCTTCTATAGATTTGGATTTATAAGGGAAATAATTACTTACCAAGGCACTCAATTCACTTTGTATCTGATTTAGCAGATCATGAAGTAGCACCATTCAAAATAGGAAGTTCACTCCTTATCACCCATAGGCCAATGGATAAGTTGAAGTAACTAGTTGGGAGTTGGAGAACATTCTCCCGAAGACAATCAACTTGAGCAATAAAGACTAGGTGAATAGGTTGATAGAAGAAACATGGGCATATAAGATGGCATGGAAAACCACCACAGGGTTTACTCTCTATGAGTTAGTTTATGGTAAGAAGGCTATGTTTCCCATTGAGTTTGAGTTTTCTACCTTGAGGACAACTTACAGGACGGACATGGATTTTCATATGCATAAGAGGAAATGAGATAAAAACTCAATGGATTAGATTAAAATAGAATGCAATCTATATTCCATACTTATACATTCAAACTACAAAGCAAAATTTGGCATGATAGGTGCATCAAACTGGGAATTTTCAAGGAAGGAGACTAGGCACTACTATATGACTTTAAATTCAAGGATTTTAAAGAGAAATTCATGACAAGATGGCTTGGACCATACTTAGTTGAAAAATGTTATGATAATTGTTTTTCAAAAATCAAAACCATAGATAAAGAGAAAATTCCAGTATTAGTGAATGATTTTGGGCTTAAAATTTACAGGAATCCATTCACAAAGGAAGAACATGTAGAAACGATAAAGCGATATTCGGATGTGAATGACTACAATAGTTCTTTCAATCTATCTTACTCCTGAAGAAGAGAAAAAATAAGGAAAAAATAATAAAATTCCTACATGAAAACACCGATGGGGCATCTGGGACAGGCTTCTAGTTGAAAACCTCCTTGGAGACAACTTTAAGTCTATAAAGAAAGAGAAAAAAGGGGAGAAAAAGAGAAGGAAAAATAGAAATAAATATCATGTCTTATTTTTTTGCATGTGGAGATATCTTTGTTCAAGTCAACACATACATAATAAAATGAGCTTTAATGACCAAACAAGAATTGAACAACAAAATGATCATAAATGCTCAACTTCAACACATGTATCCATAAGCATACCATGTTGCCTTAAAGAACCCAACCTTTTTTAAAGGAAATTGGTACCCTCTACTTATCTTCCTTGTCAACATCACCTCTACCTCAATCTGCATATCCATTTCTTCCTTGCACTTAGTTGGTAATGGATTGCATGCCACTCAATACGTTACATCAAGTCCATCATCCTACATCATTTTGCATTTCCGACAACATCACCATCTTGTGTTATCAATCATATATTCAAAATGCATCACCAACATGATATCCAATTCCACTCCATAATCCTTCATGCCCTTATTGGCACCTGTGCACCATTCAAGGATCAAATCAAGAAGAAAAACAAAAAAATTTACGTGTATAGGTTTTCCTATAGGAAACTTTGAGAAACCTTTAGGGAAGCTATAAGTTTAAGGGGTTACAACAAGGACTCCTTATCAATTAATGCAACTTATTTAGCAACAAAAATTTCATCTTATTCAATAGAAGCCTCACCAATAGTCATATCTAGAGTCATGAACCTTCTACAAAATCCCTTGTATTTCTACAGGATCCCCAATATCTAGGAAAAATTGCAACAACAATGCTATTTTATTACCAATCAACCTAATAACCACTCCAACAACCTGAATGCAAAAAACTACACACACATATGACATATTTAGTGCAACTAATCTTCTTTGATTTGCATATAAATAACACTATGCATGTTTCAAGGTCAACAATAAAAAGTATGGTAGCAAGAATAAATTCACAAACTGATATCACCAAAGCAAAGCCACTAGCCACATGTGGTAGCAAAGAGAAGGTATGAAAAATATTCATGGGTTCATAAAAAACACAAATCTGCCACTTAAACTAATGATATTAGTAGCGAGATGAACAAAAAGGCAGGAAAATTCACAATAATTGAACTTGATGATAATAGGACATTGGACTGAAATTGCCATCATGATATGTTATGCACCAATCTTCACATCAAAGTTATCACCTTTGGATGGAGTCATTTAAAACATTGAGCTTCCATGCAAGTTCCCTGAATAACTCTTGGAAAAATAATGATCTACAATCCTCCTCCCTCTTCTATAGGAATTCAAAGCTACACGATTATAGCTAGAACCAGTAATGGCATACACAGAGCATTGCATGGAAACATTAGTGAACATGCCGATCTTCTAGTTTAGCCATTAAATTTGAATTTATTATGTCCCAACCCTTCGTCTACATTTAATTGAACACAACACTTATGCCAATCGATAACAATATATACCTATAGCAAAGGAGGAAGTATCTTAGCTAGAACAAGTACCCCAGCTAGGCCTAGAATCCATAACAATAGTAGGAATTCCATGCCTAAGCATAATTACTCTTGCATTCCTTCTATTGGGCCACACCATAGTTGGACTTTAGAAAGCTAGAGTTGAAGCACATAAGTGAAGAAAAGCAGCCACAAACTAAGGGATGGGAGATTATGTAAAGCTAAAAGAGAAACTAAAAAAATAAAGAGAAGACATGACGGTTTTGAGATTGCAAGACAAAAGAAATTAACAACACTTCCTAAAGGATTAAAAAACACTGAGGTAAGAATTACAATAATTTAAAAAGGAAACAATTGTAGAATATTGTATAATTGGAGCATTGGAAGCATCTCTAGGGAGAATGGCTCATTTAGTTATGGAAATGGTGAAATATATGTCACTAACCAAGACCTATGCCTTGATTCTCAAAGAAAAGTGGTGCGAGCATCAAATTTTTATCCTAGCACAATGGATGATCCCGAAGGATCCAAAAAGGCTCAAAATTTGAAGTCCTAAAATCTTAGTAAAAATGGCACCAATTCGTAGATCTCATCGATATATTTCAAACAACGCAAATGACACCTCGAAAGGCCTCCTTATGAAGAAGTTATGGCATTCTAAAGGTTTGATGAAACAAAAAAAGGGGCACTAACAGTGCCATGTGGCACCCCTAGAAGAGGCCACATAGCACCACCCCATACACTGCATGTGGCATCACGTCAATATCCTTGTTGGAAATCACGTGGAACAATCAAGGCTGCTAAGTGGAATCACCTAATTGGCTGGATAATCTGGCACAAGAGACAGATTAGTTGGCCACGTGGTGGCACCACAACAATCCACTATGGTCAAAGAGGCATATAATAGTTGCATGTTCATATATATATATATATATATATATATATATATGGAAGAAATCTCAACCAGTCCACCAATGGACCTCGTTGGGATTCCACTGGTAAAAAAATATTTAAACCTTATTCTATTCATTTGTTGGGAGGAGTGATCCACATGCACAGTCACGAGCACAATTTTTGAGACACCTTTAATCATTGCAGAGTATATTTTGTCTGTGTGGCACAGGCTATGAGGCATAGGATTTTAGAGGAGTCTAGAGGTGATGGTGACAAGACAATAGGGTGTTTAAAGTCATTTTTCACAATTTTTTGAGACAAGTCCACTAGTGCAAACAAAATTTGGATTTGAGCAACAAATTTTTGGGTCATCTCCAGATTTGAGGTATTGCCATTTATTTTGGCAAAATTTTGTTGAGATAATATAAAAGTCCTCTCCACTAAAAGCAAGGGCCAGAGATGTAGTCCCTCTTTAGACAAAATTTATTATCAAATTTTGGTGCAAACAACCTCATTGTCATTTCTTCATGCGGAGAATGATGACTTTCCTATAGAGAATGAGAAGGATTTCCAAAAATATTTCTACCATATGTCAGACATGGTGGGTAAATTGTTTGCAGATTATCAAGAGAGAGTGGCAAAGAAGGAAAAAAAGAAGGAAGTTAAGGTTGAGGATAATGCTTCAATGAACTAGAGAATTGGAGGAGACCCTCCTAAGTCTCCTTCTCCATCTTCAAGTTCAATTTCTTCTTCTTCCTCTCATTCTCATCATTCAAATGGTCATTAGAAAAATGTTTCTAAAAATCCATTGTAAAATTAGATTTTCCCATGTTTAATGGAGAAGCTAATGATATAAGTTAAACAATTAGATTAGTCAGATTAAAGTTTATTGTCATGTACAACAAATTGAAGAGGAGGAGGTGAAGATCTAGTTAGCTTCTCTTAGGCTGGAAGACACAACCCTTGTATGGTGGGAGAAAAAACTACAGAAAGGTATAAAACATAATGGTCAACTCCTTTCATCACAATATGAATTTACATATGCATTAATAAATTAATTTTACCCATTGGGTTATGTTATCACAAAATCAGTACTGATGGCTGCTAATCAGTTAGATTCTATGTAACTATTTCAGACCAGACTCTTGGCTAAGGATTAGCCTCCCTAACCTAAGAGGGCTCTCTCAAAATAAACTACTGATTTATCTTTAAACACTAAGAGGGCTAACTCTTGTAATGAGAACTTAAATA
>APFE031604411.1:184352-235172 GCA_000404065.3 Pinus taeda | reverse complement strand
AGTAGAAAACATTGAAATTAAACAAACTTAAAAGTAGAGCATGACAGTCATGAATTCTTACTTTAACACTTCGTTTGCTTAATGTACAGAAGGAAAAGAAAGGAAATGATTCACATAACACACTTATAGGTACATAGAGAAACACACCATCAATACATGTAACCACAAGAATCCCAAAAAAAGACTGCAAAACCCTGGTCTTCCTTAGCCAAAAATTGCAGAGATACAGTGAAATAATACAATGATAGCTTCTCCCTCAAGAGTCCAACCTTCCAACCCCTGAAAATGACTAAGAAAATACATAATATAGGCAAGCTAACACCTTTCCTTGTCTCTAGGGGTCGAGCTCATCCTTCTAGGAGCTGTTTCAACCACTTCTAAACTTAGCACTAAAATCTAGGCAGTCAAAACAACTTGCCTCTATAAACTAGGAAACCAATCCATTCATTAAATGTTTGCTATTTCATGCATGAATCTTCTAGAATAGGTAAATAAGTGTCATTTCAACATGAAAATACATTAATTACATCAAAGAGGGTGAAAAATCCCATCTCAAGTCAAAACTGGTCAAAGTTGGGCGAATTCTTGAGCTGTACAGTGAAATTTGGAGAAATTTGCCTCACAGGTCGCGTGTCTTTGGGACCACTTTTGGGGCACTTCCAGGTGTCCAAATGAGGCAAACGTGGGCTTTTTGGAAAGGTCTGGATGTATAATTTCCAACCCAAGTGGAATTTCTAAATTCGGTGTCCATTTTCCCCTCCAAAATTGCAATCTCCCAAGACTGCTTTCTGTGTGTCAAAAATGTGGCAGAAAGTCATTTTTTGCATGTTTTTTGACTTTCTTGAGGCCCAAAACTTGATGAAATTTCTTAGTAATGGATGAGAAAGTGTAACTTTCCATGAAAAATCTGGAAATGCTGAGTTTTTTCAAAATGGAGTTGCCGGGACGAAGGGTCTCACCGGGGGTGAGACCCGTTAATGGAGAAAACCTGTAAATTGCCTGAAAAAACCAAAATTCACCCAAAATGCTCAAAATTTCTTGGGATTTGTGCTGTGGCTAGGCTATTTAGTGCCTTGGTCCTCGAGTGAAGCCTTGGCCAAGATGTGGAGGGGTTCGGGCCTCTTTCTCTGTTTTAGTGCCTTGACCAACCGCCTTTGAAGCACCTTCATCTTCGCTTTGCACACGTGCATTCTCGCCCAATAATGGTTCTTCATGTTTCTTAACAATTTCTTATCTTGGTTGGCCTTAGCCAACAGCCTCTCCAAGTGAGCATTGAGTTGGATAAGCATGGACTCTCGCTCAGCGGGGAATAGATCACTGAGTCTTCTTCTATTCAAGATGCGGTCACTATGAATCCTCCACAACTCATCAAGAACTTGCTCATCCTCCAACTGCTTGTTGCGCTGCTCTAGTGCCATCTCTAACTTCTGCTGCAACAAGCGGTTCTCGGCCTCCTTTTGCTGAATGACCTCACGAAGCTCCGTGGTAGGAGAGCGGGTATCAAGATCAATGATATCAATGTCAGGATCATCGGTCATTCCCTCCTCGATCATGGGCTGCTTGCCCCTCTGTGCTGCCTGTGCTGCTGAAGAAGGCGAGGCCCCTTCCACCTGGTGTGGAGATAACACTCGCTGAACTGATGAAGAAGGCGAGACCCCTTCCACCTGATGTGGAGAAAATACTCGCCTAGCTGCCTCAAATAAGGCCCCGTGGCCTCTATGATAAGTGACCAATGGAGGAGAACTGACATGTCTAGCCTCAGGGATATCATGCTGCTGTGATGGTCCTCCCTCCTCATGAACAATCTCAGGATGTGAAAGGGATAACCTTGAGAACAGCAAAACAAAACCCTATCTCTACTTGCGTTTTGACTTTCTCAAGCAAATATACATTGGACTCATTATTTCAAAATGATGACTTTAAAATACATCCTCATGCTTTTCAAGCATTGGCAAACAATGTATTTGAATGATGGGAGGCCTACCTGCAACCTTGAAGCAATCCAGAGTGATTTAGCAGCTTATTGGCAAATTTCTGTGTAGATGGTACGTTGATGGGTCATGTTCACTGCCCAACAGGTCTCACTTGCCTGACGGGTCGTGCCCATACAAATTTTGCACTGGCAGAGGTACCCTGACGGGTCTCACCTCTGTTTTGACGGGTCTCACCTCTGTTTTGACGGGTCGCTCCTTTTGCAGGAGGCTTTTGGAGGCCTTCCCGGTGTCAAAATCAGGTGCAGGATAGCTCGTTGGAAAGGTATTTGAGTATACTTTCCAACTCAACTGGAATTTTTTAATTTGGAGTTCATTTTTACTGTAAAAAATCAAATCTCCCAAGACTGGTCAAAAAGTGCCAAATGAGGCTGCCTCAAGGAAGAGTGTTGTTGCAGTCAACTTTTGAATGCCTTCCTCAACCCCAAATCGAGCTCATGATAGATCATTGGAAATATCTTTGTGTCTAGTTATCATTTCACCCATCAAGAAAATCATTTGGCCAACCAAGCTAGGATAAAACTTGATTTTCCCAAGGTCACTTCAGAGGTGCCTTTGATTCTCCTGAGGCAACGGTATTATTTGACATTTATCTCAAACCATGACACCTGTGCAAAAAGTGAAGGAGGATTTTCTTCTTTGGAATTTTTTGGACAAAAACCTCTCTCAGTTTTCCAAAATTCATCTTTTATTTCTCTGGATCATCATTTGAGTGTGACTTGTCCCGATGTGTGAAACAAGGAATTTTGTCGAAATGGAGCGAAATGAAGGGGATAGGGGGCTTCTAAATTCTTGGGGAAATTTTTTGGAGTGGGGAGGGATGTTGGGGAGCAGGGGTAAGTGTAATATCAGAGATTGAGTGAGGGGAAAGGGTCCAAAAGGGCAAAACACAGGCCCAACCTAGAAAATTGCCAGGTTGTAGCTAGAAACTAGGGTTTGTGGAAAAATGAAGAATTTGGCGGATCTAAGGGATGGGAAGTGTTTGATAAGGTACTTTAAGGATAGGGGAAGGTGTATGAACATCTGGATACAAGTTTTGCTGATGATTTGACAGTCCAAGATAAATTGGCTTCAAAACGCTAGGAGAGGGAAATGAACTTGCCAAGGCACAACTGAAACATGAACAAGATGTAAAATGACTCATTAGACACTGACATGATAATGACAACCCTATGAATGATGATAGACTCAACTGAATAGTGACATAGATTGGCATTTGGGCAACTTTGAAAAGAGTGAGAGGAAACCCTAGACCTAATGCCTAGTGACCAAATTTTGCTTGAAGACTCACTGAAATGACAAAATTTGACCTTGACACTTCAAAATCACTTTGTAAGAGCATATTTGATCACTGTAGGAAGGCTGGAAAGATTGACACTAACAATATGCATAACTCTTTTTCCTATCCTATGTTGCCTTCAAATTCGTACTATAACTTGCATTTCCTTTTCCACCTTTGCCAACATGTCTGGTCCAATCAACACCCTATTCAATGGATCACTCAAGTTGAAAAGAGTATTATAACTCTGCCAATAAATAACCTCAAATGGATTCATCCTCAAGGATTCATGTTACCCATTATTATAAGCAAACTCTATGGGGAAACTTTTCTTCTTCATGATGTGTTGTATGTTTTGGGACTAAATAAAAACCTTGTATCTATATCTTCTTTGGAACATAAAAGAATGAGAGCTGCCTTCATTAGGGGAAAGGTCCTCACCTAGCCTTCGAAATATGCATAAGGGAAGCTTTCACCTTGGGATATAGAATTGAAGGACTCTATAGAGTTAATGTCATGACACTACAAGCAATGGTACATGATAGTAATCATCAAAGTGAGCTATGGCACCAAAGGTTTTCTCATCTACACTATGAAGCCCTTCCTAATGTTAGAAGGATGGTTTCTGGAATTCCTAATGTTCAATAAAATCATGATGGAGTATGTCTAGGATGTGCCACTAGAAAGAATTCAAGGGGACCATTGCCCTCCACCAAAAGCAGGACTAGTGATATTTTACATCTCATCCATTCTAATCTATGTGGTCCCATTGGTAAAATCTCTAGGTGGTTATCTATACTATATAATATGTGTGGTTGACTTCTCCTAGAATACATGTATATTATACTTGAAGCACAATGATGAAGCGTTTTAGATGTTCTAGGACTTCAAGGCACTGGTAGAGAATCAAAGAGGGAAAAGGATCAAGGTCGTCAAGTCTGATAATGGTGGAGAATATACTTCTAATGATTTCATTGACTTCTGTAAGAAGGCTAGAATCAGGAAGGAGACCATCGTACCCTATAATCTCGAGAAGAATGGCATGGTTGAAAGAAATAAAATAACTATCATGGAAGTTTCTCGAGCCATGTTGCATGATAAAAATTTGCTAAGGTTCATTTAGGGAGAAGCTACTAATATAACGATATATGTTCAAAACAAGACTCCTCATTAAGCCCTAGGTGACAAGACTCCTAAAGTAGTGTTCACATTTGTGAAGCTTGATGTTGGACATCCAAGGATATTTGGTTTCCCATGTATTTTCATGTGCTAAAGGATAATACAAATAAGATGGAAGCCACTAGAAAGAAAGGTATGTTTGTTGGGTATTGTGAGAATAAGCTCTTAGAATATATGTTCTTGGTCAGAGGAATGTTGATTTTAGTAGGGATGTGACTTTGATGAAGATGCTTCCCTTGGAAAAGCAAGGGATATTCCTCCTCCTCCTGTTGAGAAGAAGGGTTATGATGTTGACCTATGAGATGAACCTTTTGTGCTAGAGCAAGATGTTGTTGATGATCCCATGGAGCCTATTGATCCACTGGATCCTCCTCCATGTGATCACAGTGCCAGGAAGAGACCCCTTTGGCTTTGTGATACTTTACAAGATGTTGAACGACATGCCACTATCAGAGGAACCTTTAGAGAAAGTAAGAATCCATGTTGGACCAGGGATATGTTGTAGCTATGATCTCCATAATATAGGCTAAGCCTCTCACTTTTGAAGAAGTAGTGAAAGAGCGGGTTTTAAAGGATTCCATGGTTGAAGAGTATGAATCCATTATGAAGAATGATAAGTGGGATGTTTTTTGGAGACCCAAAGGAAATTCTGTCATGATTTCAAAGTGGTTATACAAGAACAAGCATGGAGCTGATGGAAGTATTGATAAATATAAAGTGAGGTTCATGGATAAAGTTTTTCCCTAGAAAGAGGGAGAAGACTATGATGATATATTTTCACCTGTTGCCCACTATACCACTATTAGATTGATTGTTTCCCTTACTGCTAGTTAAGGATGGACCCTTCACCAGATGCATGTGAATACTGCATTTCTTCATGACATACTATAAGAAGAAGTATTCATTGAGAAAGCACTAGGATTTGAAGTACAAGACATGAAGACTCACGTTTGTAGGTTGAATAAGACACTTTATGGTTTAAAGCAAGCCCCCAAAGCTTAGTATGCCCGTATTCATAGTTATCTAGGGAATCTTGGATTCACAAGAAGAAATGTTGACAAAGCCTCTACTTTAAAGTGGTCCAAGGTATGCCTCTCATTTTGGTTTTATATCTTGATGATTTATTCTTGATAGGTAGTGAGCTTTTGATGCTCACGTGTAAGGGGGATTTGGCCTCTGAATTTCAAATGAAATATCTTAGTTTGATGCATTAATTCCCAGGAGTATAAGTGTGTAAAAATACTAGAGAGATTTTCCTTTCACAAGGAAAATATGTTGTGAAATTGTTGGAAATATTTGGAATGGTATAATGTAAGTCCTGGGCCGTACCGATGGAAATGAACTTCAAGAATTTATGTGGAGATGTTGTTGGACCTGACTTAGCAAATTCCTCTAAGTATCAACAATTGATTGGGGCATTAATATTCCTCGTGAACACCCATGCAGGCATATGTTTTGTAGTTAGAAATTTGAGTCAATTCATTATTGAACCTCTACATGCACATTGGGTTGCTACCAAGCATGTGCTGAGATATTTGCATGGGATGATTAATATTGGTCTAAAATATAATTCGTGTGATGTTAGACTTCATGGGTACACTAACGCTAGCTAGGATATAAATGTTATTGAAAAGAAGAAAAATCAGGGTTCTACTTTAGTTTGGGTTCTGCCATGATATCTTGGAAGAGAAAGAAGAATAAGTTAGTAGCTTTGAGCGTGATCAAGGTAGAGTATATTGTTGCTAACATGGCTAGTTGTGAGGAAATATGGTTGTGGAAGCCCTTTGGAGAGTTTTTTAATAAGGTTCTAGATATGACAGTGATATATTGTGACAACAAGAGTGGGATATGATTAGTAGAGAATTTAATGTTTCATGACAATTCCAAGCATATTGAGATCATGTATCACTATATATGAGGCATGGTGTTGAGAGGAGCCATGAGAATCCATCATATTTCGACTGATGAGCAAATAGCAGACATTCTTACCACGGATTTTTTGAAAGGGAAGTTATTAGTCTTCAGAGAGTAGCTTGGAATGATGGATGTGACCCTCCCAGGTAAGGGTCCCAGCTAATCGAGGACACTAAGCTATGCTCTTTTTCCCGTTTGAACTCCTAGGGAGAGGAATTGAGCCAGAGAGCTCCGAACGTTGAGAGAAATCTAGATAATATGATAGTTTTGATCCTTACCTCATGGTAAGTAGTATCCTACCTATTATCTGACAATAGGATAATTGAGATCCTTACCACATGGTAAGTAGTATCCTACCTATTGTCATCTTTGGGACTTGATAGAGTATACCCCAGTTGGCATCCTACCAAAAATTTGGGCTTATTGGGATGGCCACCCATCTGCCCAATGGGTGAATGATACTTGGGATAACTGTGATCCTTACCATTTATGGTAAGTAGTATCTTGCCCAAGTGAGGGATGCAGGTGTTCCACCATTGACTCTAGAGGATCAAGTTGGGAAAATCACCAAGAAATAGGAGTGTTGTGATCCTTACCTCACGATAAGTAGTATATTTCCTATTGTCCTTAGATAAAGGGTGGTAGCTTGAGCTCCCTATTGATAGTATTGGAAATCTTTCAACCAAAGGGGTCCCCTTGATGTGAAGTCCCAATGAGACCTTACATTTCTTGGAGTAGGAGCCCCAACTAGAATATGGTCGGTTGCCATTGTCCTTAAGGATTTTCTTTGGATGAAATTATTAAAATAATAGGTTATACACACATTCTTTGAAATAAGAAAATAAGATGACATTGTGAGGCATACAATTATGATGTATATAAGGTACTTTCATGGCAGGGAGAGGAGAGTGAGCTTCTATAAGAAAAGTAATAGTACCATCCTAAAAGTGACTCATAAGAGCATAAGAGGAAAGAAAGTAGTCTACAAAATAGTTCACAAGACAACCACAATCATAAAACTAAATACAACACACCTTCAACAAGATAAGTACCAAAGCCACTGAAATAGTTAAATTTCCTTAGTACATATGAATGAAACACATACTGCCAACATCTAAAAAATAGTCCTACGATATTCATGATAAAAGCATGAAAATGTGCTAGCTCATCAAGCTTCATATATTAAGTGGAAGTGCCAAGATATACAAGTAAAATGCAGCCACACTAGCCCCAATAGTGGAACATTAATTCATCACTTGTTTCTCCAAAGAAATTTCTTCTCTCTTATGCCAAACTATAGAAGCCAAGGTAAAATTTCAAGTCCCAAAAGTCCTCCTTGAGTTATGAGGGTGTATTTATAACAAATTAGGTAAGTCTTCATCTCCCATGTGACTCTTGACCTCCCTCATGATTCTTGAGCTTCTACAATGAATTTTTGAGTTCTTACATGACCTTTGAGCTTCTATATGACTATATCTCAATGGCGACTCTTCATATTCTGTGTGGGACCCTCGGTCTTCCACACATATTTTACATTTGCTCATTTTAGAGAATTACATAATCACATTCCACAAATGATGTGGCAAGACAATATGAAACATGTGAGTCTTAAGATGAATTTTGATCATGATGACATGGAACTTCATGATGATGTGACATTGCCAAGTTTCTCATTTTTTTGTGTTCTTTACATCTTCATGATGGATCTTACATGTGATTAGTATTCATCCTCCAAGGAGATGATTGATATGAAGTCTTCATGTGATCCTAATCTTTGATCTTCTGTCAGAAGCAAGTGTCTCCTCATCTTATCTTCAATGAAAAACTTGTCTTCCAGCTCCAGAGGTGTCTTCTAGTAGAGTCTCCTTCTTCTTACCATTCCTCACCATCCTATCATGAGAAGATATAATACCTACAACTGAAAATCACTCATGACAAGATGACATCAATCTGAAAAAATCCTAATCTATCATACTTCATGAAATTACTGATTGAGGCTGGAATTGTGTACTAGACGAGGAGGAAAGCTCATGGATTGCATAGTGCATAGTTCCAAGGGTTAAGAACAAGGACTGAGGCTTGAGACTATGCAATTCCCAATTTAGGGAGACCTAGGTAAGATGAATGGGATTTTGAGGAGCTCAACGAGGTAGGCTTGAGGTTTAAAGTTTCCCACTGTGTACTTTTGGAGAGAGAGAGGCCAAGGGATAATGAAATTGTGTAGTTCAAAGAGGCAAGCTAGAATCTTGAGGCTTGACACTACACAATTCGCAGAAGAAGGCTAACTGGAAGGCTGAATTGTTTATTTGTGGAGTTCAAGGAGGTAGCCTTGAGCCTTGAGACTATGTAATGTGTAGTTCTAGAGGGAGAATAATTAGTGGATTATGTAGTTCAATGACTCGAGGAGACAACTTGATTACTGAGACTATGAAATGCACAACAAGGGACTGGATGTGAGGCATGATTCTATAGTTTCTGAGCGAACGGGGGAAATCCTTGAGTACTGTGATTGTGAAATGTGCAGTCCTTGGAGCTAGGAACTACGCATTGCGCAATTCCAAGAGGCAATGGGGGAGATTGAGCCTCGCTACCACGTAATGTGTAGCTCAAGTAGGCTAAATGGGTCAAGTTGGTCAGGAAGAAAGCTTTTTCAATATTTTTCTAAGTGCGTGATCAATAAGGTAGAAGTGAGACCAGGATGAATTTATGAATGATCACACATACTTAGAACAATTGAGGACACAACATTGAACATTAAGTACACAAGAAAAACATGATCCCCTCAATGCGATGACAATACAACAACCTCCTCCATGTGTGACACTTAGGTTACACTTTGCGACGATAGTGACAACACTTGTACAACAATTCTCAAGACTTGGGGAATATGTCTGATGTATTTCATTATGATGAATGGGATACAATAGTGTAGGAGAATGCATTAGAACTTCCTTTTAGGAATGTACAACTAACTCCCTTTGACTAGGTGTGACACTTAAGATACACTTTATGATGACATTGACGACACTAGTACGACAATGCATAAAACTTTGGGGATGGGTCTAATACATGTGTATGTGGTAAATAGGACCCATTGGTACCAAAGTTGCCTCTCAAAATGAACTAAAACTCTACTTTTACAATGTGATATGGAACACTTCCAATGGAAAAAGATGACATTTGTGATGGTAAGAAAAAATTGCAAACGAAACTTGTAAAATGCTAATGACATTGAAAGTGACACATGCTAGAGTGAGGATAACATCAAAATGATAATTACTAAAGTGAAAACAAGAAAAAGTGACAGTCGTAAACATGAAAGTGACACTTGTGAAAACAAAGGTGCACAAAAGCGACAATTGGAAAAACTCATCGAAATAGAAGTACAATATCAACCAAAAGTATGAGATTGCCAATTGAAATTGCATATTGACTATCGACATAGTTTGAACATTACACATGCACTGTTTTTATGGGTTGTGCTATGGTTTTTTAAGCTTTCATAAAAGAATGTGCTCATGAGCTTATTATATAATGAACATGTGTGATCAAGTGATTTCGACACTCAAAAACTGAGAGGATGAATTAAACATTTAGCAAAACATTCATTGATCATGAAGTGACTATGGAATAATAGATTGTTGAATCCTCAGTGGGCTCCAAAATTCACATGTAGGCAAAATTTTGGAGGGTGTTAATCGCAACGTCAACACTTTTTAACACACTGGTAGAAATCTACCTTCTCTGTTCAGGTTGTGCAAGGTCTCAATATTTTAGGAAGTATTGATTTTCCATGTATATTTCCTTGGCTTTGCCATTTATCCCAATTAAAGATATAGTCTCCTCTATTCATTTCTCATCTTCAAACACCTCAACATAAGACTAGTCATCCCTCAACTATTTCGATAGGGGAGAAGGATAATAAGTATACCAAGATTTTTAAGCGCATTCCTTGGTGTTTCTATGCTTCCAGTGAGCTTAGATAGTACCTCGATGGAGTCACCTAAAGGAAACACAAACATTGCTTCGCTGCCAACAATCTTGAATAGTACCTCGATGAAGTTACTTGATTCACCTATTTTGCATAGGGAGCCTTTCTCTTCTTCACCATTTTATTTATTTACTAATAGAATGTGCAAAGGAACTAATTTATTTTGACGATGGAAGAGGGATCCTGACTTATTAAGAGAAGAAGAGGTTGGTTCCTTGTTTTAAGGGAAAAGAAAACCAAAGTTATATACTCGTTTAAAGTTTTTCTCCTTTCCATTCTCTATTGGGTTGGGTTGACATGTCGAAACATTATTCAATATAGAGTTGAGTCAGGAATGAATATCCTAATAAAGATATAGGGTTTCCAGTTTGACCAAAGGCTTTCTATCTAGAAAGAATCATATTTTCCATTTAGAAATCATATAATTTAAAGATATGTATAAAACCAAAATAGAGAAGGGGATACAAATAAGCCAAGTTTTTCTCATCATCACAACTGCCCTTTTCAAGTTTTCCCACATTGTCTTTTGACCCAAATGAAAACAAATTTCATGCAAAGTTTTATTAAAAAAGAAATAAAAGACAAGGAATAACAAGAAGGAAAAAGAAAAAGCAGATCGGAAGTAAACCTTAACTTGAAACAAAGCATGGAAAACAAGCAAAGCAAACAAACCAAAGGCAAATGCTAGTGCAGGATCATGCAATGTAACTTGAAAGCCAAAATGTAACTAAACCTACTCCTATCCTAACGGGATAGAAGGTTAGGGCTAAGTGTAATGGGATTTCCAATGTAGCCACTGTAACCACTCCAGACTTGCAATCACAAAGATACAAGCAATCAAAATCAATATAAAGTATTGTGTGAGAGTAAAGATACAAACTTGAGAAATTTGCACAATAAACTAAAAATCTTTCTTATCAATAGAAAGATGTGCTAAACATACTAATTTTAACCAGTTTCGAGCTTTACCTTGTTGCTTGAAATGACGATCATACAAACCTTGAAGGTTGCTTGTGAAAATAAATTCATTCATGCTTTTAGTTTTTTCAAACATTAAGCAAGATCGAAACTTATTATTTGTGAAGGAGCTTGTTAGGAAAGATTGTTCTAACCATTCAGAGATTGCATCATGATATTCAGAACAATAGTTTTGAAAACCAGGATGCTCATGAGAAAATGAACTTTCAAATAACACATTTGAATGGTAGATAGAATATTCTAAGGGGAATTCAATCTGATCACATTTAGAAACTTTGTCAAGATGGTGAGAACCTGACATAACCATCAACTCATGTTGAAGTGTCTCAACTATCCGACAAGCATCTGAATAGTGAAATGGTTAACCATAAGTATCATTGGGTTACACAAAATCAATCAATGTAATACAACCATAATCATATATGCTAATGAGACAATGATTGATTAAGAGATAGTTTTTAGAATCAACATCATGATTAGATTGGTGACTATAAGATCCTTGATTCTCCATTGGTTCTCTTTGTATATGATTAGATAAAATTCCAGCAATATGAAATCTTAAGGAATTTAAAACAATCAATGACATCAAAAATTCAAGAAACCAATTAAGATACCAGGGTGGTGAAAGATTGGAAGCAAGGGTCAAATCAAACCAAGTATTCATAACAACACAAGGATCTTGATTCGTCGAATGACTCAAGAATTTACCATAACTCAAGAAGATATATTGTGCAAAAAATATGATTAGATCCATGATAGGCATAAAAGTGATAAGAAGGTGATCAATCTCAGAAGCGCTTGACAGGTAGGAATCTTTTGATCAAAAATGAATATCTTCTTGATGATCAGAAAGATAGGCTTTCAATCTTTGTATATCTATAAAAGATATGCTCCCCAATCCTGAGTGTGATACATTGGATTTACATGATGAAATATTAACCAAACGAGAATATTCCATTTGGTTAAAAACTTTGTCTTGAGGGTTTATAGAATTGAAAATGTTGAAATTCCTTCAAGAATGAGCTCACTTCCAATGGATAAATGATAAGGAAATAATTATGCATGAAAATATGGATCTAACTCAATTCAGAGATCTCAACAAGATTGAGAGAACATAACATAACTATCAACAGGGGCTGAAGTATCTTAACTTTTTGATGGTGGATCATCGAATCTGGGTGTCTTAGAAAAATCAATAGGTAGATATGCACCATGGTTTTCAGATGTGTCAATGAAAATTCTGTTAATGTCACTTGTTTGATCAGACTCAAGATTAAACATATGACATTGTCAATGGATTGAAAATTGATATGCATCAATTGGAAAACTCCCTTAATTATTTAGAATTTTAAAATATTCCTCCTAACATATGAAAGATTTACAATTGAATAGATCACGAATAATAGATTCAAGATTTTTATCCTTTGATTGTATGGCCACACCACCCTATATTTGATTACAACCATGACCAACTAGAAATATATTTAGAGATATTATTGGTATAATAAACTTATCGCACATGTCTGGGTACAATGAGTAGTGTGTTAAAGTTGAGGAAAGATGAAAAGACTTAGGTGAGGAAACATCAGTTTTAAAATCAGATTGCGCTTGTAAAAAAATAGATCAACGTGAATTTTATGTCCTATGCGATTATATTCATCATCATAATTATCAGGGATATGCATACCAATGTGATGTTCAAATTTATCTTGCTTTTCTTCCACATAGTATACCAAAGATTCAAAATCCTGACAACTTGTTTCATCGGATTTTATATCTAAAGATGCGTGTCTTTAAGAAATTTCAGAATCATTCTGAATTGAAAGAGAATTCAATCACATAAATGAATATTGCAAAGTATGAGAAGTAGATTTTGAAATGATTTCATACAAATCCAAGTCCTTAGAAAAAGGAAAGATATAGTTTGATGTACTTGGATATCCATCACCACATGTGTTAATGGAAACAAGGATGTCATGGTGATGCTTGTCCAAAGTCTCAACTTGAATGAAGGATTTGAAATCAATTGATAGGTTATAAAAATTATGAGATGCACAATTAGATGAGAATGCAAGTTTGTCATCCTGAAAGAGGGAAGAAACATGAAACATATCTACAAGACTTTTCTCGTCTACCTGTGAAATGCAACTACCTTGTTCTTGATTACTGCTTGAAAAAATAGGTTGAACATCATTAAAAGTTGAAGTAGGTTGATCAAGAAAATAATGAAACAAGGAATCATGAAACGTAGATGGTAGATATTGAAAAGTATCCCTTGATGAAATTATGTTGTCAATTGGATCAATTTTAGTATTAGGACTATGTATATTAATGTGATCTTGAAAAAGTAAGGGATCAACTTTTACTTCAGGCTCTATGTAATTTCTAAACCGTTCCAATTTCTCCTCAATAGGATCTAAATCATGGGAAATGGGTGGAGGTTGAATGGGAGGATCAACAATTCGATTTTCAGATTTCCCAACTTTAACAATCATCACCAGGGGGCATCCAAATTGGTATAGGAAAAGGAGGAGGGTAAGTAACAAACATAATAGTATGTTTCTCCTCACAAATTTGGGGTGTCTAATAATCAACATAAGTTGGAAGAGAAAAGTCATCAAAGGTTTTAGATGCAAATGATTTCATGGAGAGAAGAACCAAGCTCTAAAACTTTTAACTAATAAAATATGAATCAATCACTCCCTCGGGAAATTCATAAAAAAGGTGAAAAAACTGATTAAGAAAATCCTCTACAAATTCACCAAACTTCATTATGAGTTGATTAATCCTATTACATACATATTTATAATCATACTTGTCAAAGTATTGATGAATCTCCTTGATAAATTGATTGAATGAATGAATTGAAGCGGATGGTAAATTTTGACACCACTTCTTAGCTTGACTTTCAATAGTGAGGGTGAATAATATACAAACAACATCTTCAATAGATTTCATTATATTTACAAAAACAAAGAAAACCAAATATATGTTTGGCTATGAATGTACAACCCTTAACATCAAGCCTGAATTGAGACAAGTCATGAAACTGTTCCGTGGAGATGAAAAGTTTACCAAGGGATAGGTTAGAAAAAAATTATGGGATTATGATTTGGGAAAGAGCCATTTAATATGAGATATTCAAAATAGACTCAACAGGCACAACTTGTCATCTGGACATCCTTCTAGTGCCAATTGTTGACAGTGTTGGAAATCTGTCAAACAAGGGGGTTTCCCTGATGCGAAGTCCCAATTATATCTCACATTGTTTAGAGTAGGATCCCCAACCATAAATAAAACTAGTTGCCACTATCCTTAAGGTCACTTGACTACAATTATTAACATAAGATGTTATACAAAAATTCTTTGAAACAAGCATGTAAATTGACACTGTGAGGCATACAATTGCAATGTATATAAGGTGCTTTCAAGGAAGGGAGACAGAGAGTGAGCCTCTAGAAGAAAAGTAATAGCACCATCATAAAAGAGACATAGAAGAGCATAAGAGGATAAAAAATTTAGCCTACGAAATAGTTCACAAGACAACCATGATCATAAAACCAAATACAACACACTTTCAACTAGATAAGTACCAAAGCCACTAAAATAGGTCAATTTCATTAGTACATATGAACAAAACAAATATTACAAACATATAAAAAATAGTCCTACGATATTCACGATACATGCATGAAAATGTGTTGGCTCATTGAGCTTCATATATTAAGTGGAAGTGCCAATATATACAAGTACAATGTTGCCACACTAGCCCTAACAGTGGAAAATTAAGTCACCACTTGCTTCTCCAAAGAAGGATCTTCTCTCCTATGCCAAACTAGAGAATCCAATGTGAAAGTTCAAGTCCCAAAAGTCCTCTTTCTTGAGTTCAGAGAGTTTATTTATAAAAAGTGAGGCGACTCCTAACCTCCCTCATGACTCTTGAAATTCTACAATGACTTTTCAAATTCTTACATGACCTTTGAGATTCTATATGACTTTATAACTCAATAGTGACTCTTCATATTATGTGTGGGACCCTTTATCTTCCACACATTTTACATTTTCTCATTTTGGAGAATTACATGATTACATTCCACAAATGACTCTTGAGATGACTTTTGACAATGATGACATGGAACTTCATGATGCTATGCCATTACCAAGCTGCTCCTTTTGCTACTTTATTTGCATTTTCATGATGTATCTTGTATGTTCTTTGCATTAATCCTCCAAGGGGTTGATTGATATGTAGTCTTCATGTGATCCTGTTTTTTGATAATTTTTCGGAAGCTAGTGTCTCTTCATCTTCTCTTCAATGATCAACTTTTCTTACAAATCCAAAGGTGTCTTCTAGTAGAGACTCCTTCTTCTTCCCATTCATCATCATCTTGTAGTGACAATATATAATACCTGCAACTGGAAATCACTCATGACAAGACAACATTAATCCAAAAAAATCCTAATTTAAATTCTTCATGAAATCACTGGTTCAGGTTGGAATTGGGTATTAGACTGGGAGGAAATATCAAGGATTGCATAGTGTGTAGTTCTAGGGGTCAAGAGAAAGGGTTGAGGCTTGAGAATATCTAGTGTGCAGTTCATGGAGGATAGGGTAAGATTACTACGCAGTTGAGGAGCTCAAAGAGGTAGGTTTGAGGCTTAAAGTTCCCCACTATGCAGTTTTGGAGAGAGAGAGGCCAAGGGATTGTGTAGTTGCATAGTTCACACAATGTAGTATGCAGAAGAAGGTTGACTGGAAGGATAAACTACATAGTTGTGGACATCAAGGAGGTAATATTTATCCTTGGGATTATGAAATGTGTAGTTTTGGAGGGATACTGATTAGTGGATTTCACAGTTGCATAGTTCAAGGACTCAAGGGAACATCATGATGATTGAGACTATGTAATGTGTAGCAAGAGACTGGCTAGGAGGCAGGATTGCACATTTTCTGAGGGTGGGGAGGAAATTCTTGAGCACTGTGACTACAAATGCGTAGTTCTTGGAAGCAGGAACTACACATTGAGCAATTCCAGGAGGTAATGGGGAAGCTTTAGCCTTACTACTACACAATCTGTAGTTCAAGGAGGCTAAATGGGTCAAGTTGGTTGGGCATAAATCCTTTTCAGGATTTGACTAAGTGTGGGACCAATAAGGTAGAAGTGAGACCATGATTAACTTAGGAATGATCACACACACTCAAAACAATTGATGACACAAAATTAAACACTCTGTACACAAGAACAACATGATCCCCTCAATGCGACAACAATACAACAACCTCGTCCAATTGTGACACTTAGGGTACATTTTGCGATGACAATGACGCCACTTGTATGACAATGCTCAAGACTTGGGGAATATGTATGATATTTTTCCTTATGATGAATGGGACACAATAGTGTAGGGGAATAAATCATAACTACCCTCTAATAATGTAAAATCGACTCCCTTCGAATAGGTGTGACACTTAAGATACACTTTACTATGAAAATGATGAAACGTACGACAATGCATAAAACTTTGGTACCAAATTTTCCCCTTGAAATGGACAAAACCTCTACCTTTACAATGTGATATGAGAAACTTCCCATGCCAAAAGGCGACATTTGTGACTGTAAGAAAAAAGTTCAAACATGAAAGTGACACTTGCGAAAGTGAAGGTGCGCAAAAGTGACAATTGGAAAAACTCACTGGAATAGAAGTACAATCTTAAAAAAAAGTGAGAGAATACCAATTGAAAGTGTGCACTAATTGTTGACATATTTTGAACATTGTGTAGGTGTTGTCTTGATGAAACAGCAAAACTTGCGGAAATCTGTTTAAGATCCACCTTCTTCAGTTTTCAAGATCACTATTATGAGCAAATTTCAGGAGTTGCCATGGGTTCCCCGCTCTCACCTATTGTAGCTAACCTGTACATGGAGCACTTTGAGAAAAAATCCCTTGACTCATTCCACTTAAAACCAGCATGGTGGAAAAGATTCGTTGATGACACCAACCTGAACTGGACTCATGGTAAAGTGGAGCTTGAGAAATTCTTCAATCATCTGAACTCCTTATCCTCTGAAATCAAATTTACTATGGAACTTGAAGAGAATGGTAAGATCCCCTTTCTAGATGTCCTGATCGGTAGAAAGGAAGATGGAACTTTAGGACACCAAGTCTATAGAAAGAAGACTCACACGGATAGCTATCTTCATGCTGACTCTTACCATCATCCGTCCCAAAAATCTGGCGTTTTAAACACCCTTGCTGTCAGAGCTTTCAGGATTTCTGACCCAGATCACCTAAAGGAGGAGATTGAACACTTAACCTCTGTCTTCAAAAGCATTGGGTACAAAGAATGGAGTATCAAGAAGGCTATAAAAAGGGCTCAAGACAGGGCCCTCTCTAAGCGAAACCCTGATGACAAAGAGAATCACGGGAGGGTTTACCTTCCGTACATCCAGGGGGTTACCGACAAGATTGCGAAAATATTAAAAAAGAAAAACATAGATACTCAATTTACAACATGTGGGACCATAAGGCAGATGATGAGGTCAGTTAAGGACAACATCGATCGTCAGCAACTCAAGGGAGTGTATAAGATTGACTGCTCCTGTGGGAAGAGTTATATTGGGGAAACAGGTTGATCTCTGAAAACAAGGCTTAAAGAACACGCAGCTGACATAAAGAATGATAGATCTCGTACGTCAGCTCTTGCGGAACACTCATCCAAGACCAAACATCACATGTGTTTGGAAGACGCCAAGGTAATTGCAAGGGAGGACAATTGTCACAAAAGGAAAATCAGAGAGGCCATTGAAATTATGAAAGTCCCGCAGAACCTCAACAGAGACAATGGAAGCGAAATCAGTGGGAACTGGTTCCCCCTCATCAGACGAATCACCCCTTCGAAACCCGTGGAAGCTCAAGATCAATAGACCCTCCGGTCAGAAGGTATGCTTATTTAAATAATTTAATAATTTAATAATTAATTAATCTTCCCCATTTTTAAAATAAATTTAATTTAATTAATTATATTAATTTAATTCAATTTAATTAATTAGATTAATTAAATTGAATTGAATTAAGGCTTAATTAAATTAAATTAAATTAAATTATGGGCTATCTTAGATATTAAAATAAATTAGGGGTTAGGTTTTTAAATTAATTAAAATAAAATAGGGGTTAAGTTTTTAAAATTAATTTAATAAAAAGTAATAGTATTAATTAATATAATATTAAGAGGCTCAATTTAATGATTATATAAATATGAATTAAAATAAATTAAACAATTATGATTATTAAAAATTAATTGAGTGAATTAGGTTTTAGTAAGATTGAATTAACTTAATTTATTTTATCCATTAAAAATAATCCAATTAAGTAATTTTAGCTAATAGTATAATTGAGATTTTATTAATAAATAAGCTAAAAAATTTTAGACAATTAATAATAAATCTCTTGAAATTAATTAAAATAATATAAAGCATCATAGGGTTGGTAATATAGTGAATTAGGGTTTTAAAAATTTAAAAATTCAAAATTAAAATTAATTTAGTAGTTATTATAATATTAAATTTAATTATTATAGAATAAAAATAAAAATAAAATCTGATTAAAATAAGAATAAAGGAATTAGGTTTAATAAATAGTGTTCTTATGAGGTGAATGTTATATGAATTAGCAAGATTAATCTGATTAATCTAAATAATTAAAAATATCAATTAATAATAAATGATAAGGGTTTTAAATATCCCCTTTAAAATAAATTAATTAATTTTAACAATTTAAAATAAAATTTTTTATCAATTATAGAAATTAATTATATTAATTATAATTGATTAATTAATCTAAATGATAAAATTAAAATGAATATTAATAATTCATTAATGAATATTAAATAATTCATTAATAATAATTACAATTATAAACAAATTAATATTATTAATAAAAAGTAATGTCGGCTGTCAGTTTAGGGTTCCTTTGTGTATTTATATTCAGGTTCCCAGTGCTCTCTCTCTCATCTTCTTACGTTCATCTCATTTCTATCCTTCAGAAGCGTCCTGATGATGGACCCCCGTTGGGGTTCGAAACGTCGACAGACTAAACTGGAAACTGTGGATAATCCGGAACATGAAGCTACAAAAGACTTCCACAGAGGCTTGAAAACCAACATATGCTATGCATGTTCAATTTTGCATAAAAGAATGTGCTCATGAGCTTATTACAGATTGAACATGTGTGAGCAAGTGATTTCGACACTCACAAACTGAGAAGAAGACTTAAATACTTAGCAAAACATTCATTGATCATGAATCGACTATGGAATGAAAAATCGTTTGATCCTTAGTAGGCTCCAAAATTCACATGTAGACAAAATTTTGGAGGGTGTTGATTGCAATGTCAACACTCCCCTATGATGATTATTCTTATTTATATTCAAGAGTGTTCAACAGATGAGCAGAGATGAGAAAATATGAGACATGATTTGATTCAGTGATGGCAATGATGAGATGTTTGAGATGAGATTCAAGATGTAGTCAAAAAATTCTCCCTAGATGGGAGGGAGTGTTAATTTGGAAGCTCGGGGACAAATTCCCTCCTTTGGACAACCTTCCTCATCCAGAGAAGACCCTCTTTTCCCTTGGAAGAATTTAATTTGTTTAAGGAAAATATTATTTTTAATGAAAAACCCACAAGTTCACAAAATTTTAGGTCAGCCCAAAGTCATAATTGAGTCTCCAAAGTCACATATAAATACACATAAAGGTCACCCCATTTGGACATCACATAAACTCATCTTTCCTTCTCTCTCCTCTCTTGATTGGTTCATATAGGTTTGAAGCAAGGAGTACAAGTTCACACATGCAAAGGGAAAGAGATTGAATCTAATATTTTGCATTGCCTTTTGTTTGGGCAGTTGTTGACCAACTTTGACTTGGCATTTTAACTTGGTTTGACTTGCCAAATTCTGATTTTTGGAGGCCGAATTTCTTGATGAAGGAACCAAAATTTTATGGCCAAGTTGACTTGGGTTGACTAAAGGTATGTTGACTAAATTTTGACCATAGTTTGACCACATCTTTCTCTCTCCATAGATCGAGCTCTTTGCGACTATTTTGACTTTATTTAAACCAACAAGGAAGGCTAAATATTTTGACAGTTTACCAAGCTGATTTGGAGTTGATTTGACTGCTGAATTTTGACTCATTAGGGCATCTTTGACTATTGTTGATTGCTATTGATTTTGACCAAAATTTGCGGACTTTGACTTTGGATCAAATTTGACTTGTGGGCTCATTTGTCATTGGATATTGGTTAGTTGAATTGGATAGTCAACATTGTTGTCCTTTTAATCATTATTGTTAAATTGGAAAATTGCATCTCTCTATTGAACATTTGATGACAATCTAGTAGAAAAATAATTTGAAAGGGTTAACCCCCTTGTGGAATTTTCCCCTGGTCTTTGACAAAATCTTGTGTCTCTCTTGTCTCATGTTCTTGGTTGTCTTCTATTGCATTTGATTTCTAATATAAGAAAGAATTGGGCTAAGTGATTGTGCTAGCATAGAATAGTGGAAAATTAACATTGGGTTGAGGTTGTTAACCAAGATGGGTTATGAGGGAAAGGGCCTTAGAATTAATGACCATCGTATAATTGAACCTTTAAAGGTGGAAGCAAGACCTTTCCATGTAGGATTTGGGTATGGTGAAGGGGAATCTTCTAAGGTAGTGGAAGAGAAGAATCTAAAAAGGAAGAACCATTACAAGAAAAACCAATGAGAAGCGGTGGCACATCACCTTCAAGAAGTGGTAAAGCATGAAAGATATTCGATAGAAGAATAAAGACAGGTTCTCCTCTGCATGTGTGTACCAAATACAACCATCAAAAGCATAATAAGCCTAATTATTCCACTTTTTCTTTTGATTACAAAAATATTGGCAACATAAAAAGTTTGTGGTATAGGAATTCGTGCACATTTTGTGGGTTGAATAATCATAGCATTGCCAAATGTTGGAAAAGGATGGATTTGTATAGGAAATTTATGTCGACCAGGAAATGGACATGGAAATGGGCATGAAGACCCATATCCACAACAAAAGGAAGAGAAGGGAAAGAAAGGTTGGATGTTGAAAAACCATTGCACTTATTGCAACAAAGGTGGACAATAGGAAGCTAAAGGTTGGAAATTCCATCTAGAGCTTTGTCCAAAGAAAGACAAGAAGATTGAGGTTGATTCTTCTCTGGTAAACATAGGGCAATTGAAGAGACTCGTGAATGAGAGCAAAAAATTTTCTCTCATGTTTGTAAAGGTGGAAAAAGTAGGTGATCTGAAGCATGGAAATGAAGTAGTTGCATGTAATCCTAACTATCATGTGTTCCAAGAACATCGATACTGAAACATGAGAATTTATCATTGGAACTTGTTAAGAGAATTATAAATATTGTTTTCTCATTTTCATTAATATCCTTGTATTCTTTATCACTACTATTATGTTGTACATGGATAATGTCTGGAGCATTAAATCAGAAAGGATGTGGGGAAATGCAAGTGGGTAGCAATATGGTTTCAGTTGTCATAATTATTATTGTGCAACTTTTTGTGATTAGCCATATGCACAAAACATGGTGGACAAAAATTAGCCAAGTAGGGAGGTAAATATTGCACTTGGTATATGATTAAGAACCTTTTGGAGGTCCAAAAACCTCTCAGTTGGGAGGATTAATCCAATAGAATTTGAAAAAGCCTAAAATTTAAAGCTCCCAAAACTTGATGGAGAGAATGCCACATTGAAGAACCCAATCAAATGATTCCAAAATAACTTTAATTGCGTCAAAAGGAGCTCATATGAAATGTTATGGTTTTTTGAAGTTCACGCCAAACAACAAAAAGTTGGATAGGGTGACATGTGGCGCATCTGTAAAATACCATGTGGCAAGACCAGAAATCAACACATGGTAATACAAGTGCTAGTGTGGCACCACGTGACAAAGCCATAGGTGGACATGTGGCAGGAAGAGGTTGACATGGCACCGAGATGTGCATTGACTTGGTACACACTTGGACCAATGCGAGTGTACTACATGGTGCCTTGGAATGGGCTAGAAGTTTGAGGCTCAGTAAAAAATGAATGGTGTGCAGAGGATCCAATGGGGTTCAACATTGTGACCAACAGAACCACATGACAACATCCCACCAATAGGCCACAAGCGGTGGTTGTACCAAACAATGGACAATTGCATATTTAAACTTTTAGTTCTAACTGTTGCCATGAAATGGGAGGCCATGGGATCGACCCTACAACCTTTTATAATAACTATTTCGCACCAACCAACACAATGTTATATATTAATGCCGAAGAAATGTTATTTTTGATAGGGTTGTAGTATTAAAACAAACACATGTTTATATTTAACATAACCCCGCCACTATTATGGGATATGCACCTAAGCAGGCTCCACATTATACTAATATTTGGTTTGTTAGTTAGATCATGGTATAATGATGTTATAAATTTATATATGTTGCAATAGTTGGGCGGCAACCTTCATAAGCACGACCCCAAACACTTTATATTCTAAAAGATTTTACATTGTGCCATAGGCTTTGGGTATTGAAATTTCACACATATACGAGTCTTTTGAGCTGATTTTAAGCCTGCGGGATTTTGTAAAACAAAGTTGTTTTTAGAGCTCAATTTTGCAGTAATGAAAGGAGGTTTTGGTGGTATTTTGAAACTAATTCCTAGTAGCAGAGAGATCAATTTTTGTTTCAGGCTTGAAGGATTCTTTTGTAAGTGATTTTAATTTGTAGATAGGGTGTTTTTGAGCCTAGTTTTTGGCAGCAAGAAGTGAGTAAATTTGTTTACGAAAACCACTACTTTAGCAACAATTTTGTAGGATCCTTGTAATAAATTCAAGACCAAGTGATGTAACAAAGGTTTTTAATGCTTAGCATCTGATTAATAAGTAGGCCACTCCCTTGGAGGTATGACACAAATATGTAGTCCACACTAGATTAACTCTATTATCAATTTGTTATCGTTCCTATTCTCTTCTCTTCTTAATCTTCTACATTTCTTTTAAATTGAAACTTCATTTAAGTCTTTTATGCTTGGTTTAATTTTTAAGTTGGTTTTAAGTTTAATTATTCACACTTGAACATTTTTACGAACCAAGTCACTTTAAAAGATCCATATCACAAAGTTGTTATGAGGCTTTTCTTTAGTAGTGAATTAATTCTTAGGCATCGCTACAACTTATTAAACAAATTTTTTGTCAAAGTGTACTTTCTTTCTACATGTTGTATTTCATAATTAAGAAGCTTTAATTAATTTCATGACTCCTGTTTAGATAAGATTATTTAGTAGAGGCTCAAGAGGGAATAGGAAGGCCAAACATTGTTTGGCAATAAGGCAGAAGCAAAAAAAAGTTCACTTGTCTATCATTTTGATGCAAACTCTGATGATTTCAATTGGTTGATTCAAATAGGAGATATTAGTCTTCATGTATAGAAAGATTTTACTCATCCATTTCCCCTCCAAATTTCCTTCTACAACCACACCAAAGTATCATGGACATCCCTAAGTAGGAAGCCAAACCCATGTAAGATGGTTGGTAAAATAATCATGTTAGAGCCCCCTTCGGTATTGTCAATGAGCCATCAAGACTAAGAGATCCATCTCTACCACTTATTATTGGACCTGTTGTTACCTCAACCACCTCTTTTGTTCACACATTTCCTAAAGTCGATCATAAGCCTATGCCTGAGAACCCCTTGTTAGAAGGAGATAAAGGAAAAATGGCACTAGAAGAGCATCCAAGTAATTAATCATCTCAGTCAAGTTTAGCTCATTCCAATCACATTATTAGAAAGCAAGGGATGAAGGAAAAAAATAATTTTCTTTCAAAGACATGCATCCAAATTTCTTCTAATGTGACATTTTATTTATATTTCCATGACAATATTTCTAGTTTAAACATTCTAAGGCATTATGTATTTTCGGGTTCATATTGGTAATATGATATTTGATTTTGAATAAAAATTAAAAATCAAATTTTGCATAAAGGAGATACAATTGCTATCGTCATGATGATGTTATATTTATTAAGATTTGTTTTTGTCATTATGTTTTTGCAATAACTCTTATGAATTGAGTCTAATGCGACCAAACCTACTTTTAGTTAAGAATGTTATAATGTTCATGATGTTTTTACAATTAATTAATATATTTGTTGTGTTCATTAAGGTTGTCTATTTTTTTTTGCATTACTTGGAAATTTTGATTATATTTAGTGCTAATTAGTGTAAATTTTGTAGAGATTTTCTGATGTTTTTCACATCTCTTGAAGTGGTCTAAATCAACTTTATCATTTTTCTTTCTCTTTTCCTATAGCACTTAGTTGCCTTTGTAAGTGTCATTGTAACATAACAAGTTTATAAGGACATCTTTAGTATATATCGTCACAAGGATATTAGTCTCAGATCCATGTTAAACTTATCATATAAATCAATGTTGATTTCTTTCTCTGATTAGATTACTAAAAAAATTATTCGAAATTTACATTTTTTGTTTCATTTTCAAAATTTCTCTTAGGCATTTTCAAATGTATTTGGAAAATTTTTGGTTCATAAGTTTTATGTACAATTACTTTGTTCTTTTATTCTTTGTATGTACAAATAAATTTCAAATTTCAAGAATTTTATGTCTTGAAATATTGGTGTAAATATAAAGTATATAAACCTAGGATGATATTCTTGCCTATCTTGTCTATCATACCTAGATTTGAGGTGTTTCTGTGTAAAGTATTAGAACTTCACCATCAACACCAACCTTAAAATATTTCTCAATGTAGTTCATAGTGAAAAAATAAGAATTACCTTTTCTATTTTCAATTTGTTTTTCTAGTTTTAGAAAAAACATGCTTGGGTTATGGAGTGATTTCGTTTTTATACTAGGGTCCAAATTCCAAAATTAGAGGGAGGAACAATACTTGAGGGTTTGCCTTATTATAATATATTCCTAGTCATCTTGTAACCACCCCTCCCACATTTACCCAATTTCACCAGTCTTCCCAGGTAAAGATGAGAGGAAGAGTTACTGTGACATGACCTAACCTCTTAAGTACTATTAAGGATGTGGAGTCGACAAACTGGAACTTTATTGACCTTCCTCAAGAGCTACAGGACACCCAGGAGCTAAGAAACCACTCCAAGTGCCCAAACCCTGAGTTAGATTGTTTTTTTAGTGACCCAGGCCCACAACCGCATGCATGACAAGATCTCCATGTGGTTATAGGCCTCCAACAACATGCATAAGCCTGTAAGTGTGCGGTTATAGCCCAAAAATTCTAGTTCATAGGGTGTGGTCCTATATTCTAAGTCAACATTTCAGGCTAGCCTCTAGACCACTGCCCAAAACTCAATGAGACTTTCTAGAATGGTAAATAACATCAAGAAAAATCCATTCATAAAAAAGATTGATCAAATACTTGACCTATCTAGGTCTAAACATGACAGTCATTTCATCAAACATATTGAGAACATGTAATCTACAGGTCAAGAATGCATATCTAAACACAGGGGTTTGATACTTATATGAGAATCAACAAGAAGGTTTAATTCCCTCTCATAATAGCTACAATAACATTTGTTAGGTCAAGCATTCACTAACCATTCATCAACTAATAAAAACATATCAAGAGGCATAGATAGAACCTGTTATGGAACCATGCTTATAAACAACATATAACCAACATAATAACCATGATAGAACAACCATCAAAGCCACATAATAACAAGTACAAGTACTCATAAAATAAAATAGGGAAAAGATCTCTTATTAACATATTCAAAATCCAACCAAGTCAGGGACTTCCATGTACCATTCAATCATAGATTGAGTTGAACCAAATATTTCTTCAGCCAATCGCCCTCGTGCCATATTCCAAGCATGAATATGGGACTCAAGACAAAAACAACCAAGATTTCCCAGAGATTAAACCACTGTTTGGTAAATTTAATGTTCTTAAATTGCAAGCATAAATTATCGACCTGAGTTGGTAAACTTGTGAAGTGCAGGTGCACTATATATGCTAGAAGCCTATTCTTTCGTTTAGTAAGATGATGGTTATGTTTTTTTTGAGATGTTCATTATTTATCTAGGATTTATTAGAGTTAGATTTCTACAATCAATATTTGAAAGTTAAGTTATTGTTAGACTAAATGAGAGTTAATTTATTGTTAGATTAATCTATCAATTTATATCTAATTGATTATCATCTAAAAATGTCTTACGTTATTCATCCTAAATTTATGAATATATATAAACACTTTGCTGCTATGAAAACAAAGTATTAAAATCCAAAAGATTGTTCTATGAAATATATACAATTCTGAGTTTTAAAAGCATGAAGGAAGTTTACAATTACAAATTACAGAATGATCTAAATTCTAACTCTAAAAATCATGAAGAGACTGAATGTAATGAAGCAAAAAGCATTGAAGGACTAGACTATGTGAAAGACTATAACTATAAACGAAATGCAAAATGACAACGAGATAACTAAGTCTATACGAAATAACAAAAGCAGTGAAGTAATTAAACTAGAATGTATTACTACAAAAAGAATTTGAATGAAAGCAATTACAAAGAAACAAATAAAAATAAACTAAAATCCTAATTGTCTGCAAGGGCCCTCTACATCGACTAGGTATGATTCACAATCACATATGCATCGGATCAGCAAAGTAACTTCAAATCAATGCAAAAGCAAAATTCTGGTTCACAATTTCTTCAGCCATTAACTTAATACTTCCTCTTCTATTATCTTTTACAGAGAATACATATTTATATAAAATGCATGCTCAATATGTTGAGACTTTCATGCCTACAGATCTGATTTTTTATCCTAATTCAAATATGAAACGTAAACAAGAAAATCTTTATTCGTCAATTTGCTATTTGGAATGCAAATCAAGAAAATGTGTTGTGTCTGAAGTCCTTGCTGCTATCTGTTGACCTGTGTCTTTGACTGTGTTATTGTGTAATCCTTTTGATGAATTGGCTCAATTGAATGGGGGGAGATCCATGAGGGGATCAATCCTCAACTACCCATATGCTTAGGTGTTTCATTAGCACAGCATAACCCTGCGAACCATGGAGGTAGCTGTGGAATCATGTTAATTATGTAGCTAGTGCACTCATTAATATAACAATAAGGAACATTAACACATATGAGAAATAATACATGTAATAGTTATTACCTTATCAAAATCTATGATTTATTGCCTTTATTGAGTTGATAGTGATGATGAAGAAGAGTAAAATGGTGGAAAAAGGGTGTCAAAACAAAACAGTTATGGAACTCTACATTCCCTCGCACTGAAGGTTTTGTATGTCCTCATACAAACTACAAAATTGATATCTTGAACTACTTCGTTTGCCTGGATACTTCTACCAGTACATCAAATTTCATCTTTTTCACTTTCTTTCCAGTAATTTCCATCCTTGGTTTCCTCATGAGGATCTTGTATTTCAAGTTTATGACCTGTTTCTGTAAAGCCTTGTTTTTCTTCTTAAATTTCTTGTTCTTGTTAAACCAAAGACTTAGATGTAATAGGATATTATCACTCTTAGCTATTTGAATTTCATTCTATGATTTCAAAGCTTGATTTTCATTTTTGATATACCTGTTTAATGTCTCCATTTCTAAAATTTCTTGTTTCAATATATTGAATACCGGAGATTCTTGTGGCTCATTAAACTGATTTTCATCTTCTTCTTGAATTGGAATTGATTTTCTTGTTGTGTCCCTTTTCTCCAAGGACTCTATATAATCATAAATCTCCTACTGCACTGGACCAATCTCTGGTGTTCTTCGTCTTGGACTCTGAAGAGGCGATGTAACAATTGGTGATGAAGTCCTTGGTGGTGAAACCCTTGGTGACAAAACCCTTGGAGATGAAACTCTTGAATTTTATTATTCGACTTATGAGTTTTCTTCTATTTCTATACTAACATGCTCTGTGCTTTTTGTGGGTAATCCTTTTTTCGAGTTGAGTCTGGTACTTCTTCTCAAGGCTATGACAAAAGTCTTCAAAATTTTCTTCTTTTTTGTTTTAGGCTTCTCTGCTTATGATGGAATCTATGTTTCTTCTCTGGCTTTCTTTCTTCTAACATTTCTTTTGTTCATTTTCTCTAGAACTTTTGCAAGTGGGATGTCATCTTCTGATAATTTTTTTGGCCATTGTGGCTTATCAATTTTTCTTCTCCTTTCCCTTTTAGGTCTGTTGTTATTTGGTTGCCCATGAGTTTCTTCTTGAAAGTGATTTCTAACTAAAAATTTCTCCCAATTATCACCTATATTTTGGATATGAAATTCAACAAGTATTTTGACCAGACCATGGTGATACATTGTATTATCTATAAACTAAATTATCCTCTATACATTTCTTAACATCTTCCTAATACTATTCAACAAGAAATATGGAAGGTTTATTTCATTTTCTTCAAGGAAATTCATTAGCAATCAAATATGATAGAAGAACATACACCCAAACCTTCCTTCACAAGTAACAAATTTTTGAATTATTAGAAGTAGGTTTCTCCACTTACTTTTCAGTGTTGTGCTTGGGATTCCTTTCTTGAAAATGGTGGTGTCCATGCTTGGCTTCTTCAGGAAAACCTTCCAATCCTCTGTTTCTATTCCTCTGTTGTTGAACCATTTCTCTCCAATCCATGGTAGTCCAGTGGCTTCGGCTATAAATGAATTTGTTACTGTGAATTTGATGTCCCCTATCTCTACTTCGACTCCATCAAAGGCCCTGGAGAAATATTTAGTCACTTCTTTATGGAAGCCATCGAAATTTTCTACAAATTCAAGCCATTGTGTTTTATACAGTAATTCTTTCATTTGAGGATATCCTTCCAAGAATTTATTGCCTACTGGCTCTGTTTTGTCTATCACACCCATGGCCGAGAAGATTTGTTTCACAATAGTTTTGTTTGACAAGGTAGAATTGTTTAGTAGGGTTGGTTAGCTTGGTAGAGTTTTTAGAGCGAAGAGGTCGAGAGCATGAGTGATAGAACAATGAATGTGTAAGTTGTGAGGATATAATGGAATGAAGCAAAATCTAAACATTAAAATTATTTATGCTTATGTTTTGGGCGGCCGATTCAATGGATCAAAATATGAGCAATGATAATTGTAAGTGAATGGTGGCTTATGCGAGAATTGATATAACACAACCAACTCTTTGCAATAATGATTTTAATTTTTGGTAGTACTATGTCTTATAATTCATATATGTATTGTTTTAATCCCTATTATTAAATTAAAGAAATGCATACCTTTGAGTTATTTTCTTGCTAGCCTTTGGTTGCTCTTTATGTTGTCTTCAGGTACCTTGCAGTGGAGGGAGTCAATCATTCCTTTAATTGCACGATCAGAGGTGTCTATCACATAGGCTGCAAAAAGTCATCAGAGCTGCAAAAAATCAATGACTCTATATCTATTCATTTTTGAAAAATAGAGAGATATATATATATATATATATATATTATATATATTATATATATATGTATTATATGTGTATTATATGTATATATATGTTATATATATGTATATATATGTATATATATATATATAATATATAATATTATGTATCTATATAATATATATATATATATGTATCTATATATATGTAATATATATGTATTTATATAATATATATAATGTTATGTAGTATATATATATGTAATATATATATGTTATATATTTGTATATATATGTATATATAATATATATATATGTATATTATATATATATAATATATATATATATTATATATATATGTATGTTATGTATGTATGTATGTATAGTTATATATATATATATATAATATATATATGTATGTATGTATGTATTATGTATGTATGTATGTATGTATGTATGTATGTAAAAAAAGAAAAATTCTAAGGTGGAGAAGAAGAAGAGTTCTTCTTAACCAACTTCAAATCAAAGTTGTCTTGGAAAATCTTTACAAATTCCTGTTTTGTCATGGGCTTGTGATAGATCCTGATTCGATGCCCATTCACTAGGAGAGGAACTTTTTCTTCATCAATATTCCTAATTCTAACTGCTCCATTATCAAAAACATTTTCAATCTCGTAAGGCCCAAGCAAGTGAGTTTGAAATTTTCCTTGGAAATTTTTGAACTTTGAATCAAAGAGTAATGCCTAGTCACCTGGCTGAAATTTTATTTCTTTGATGTAGTTATCATGCCATCTAGATCTCTGTTGTTGGACTAAACTAGTCTTCTAGATAACATCTTGCCTTATTTCATCAAGCTCATTGAGTTTTCCCATTCTTTGCTTTTATGCTTATGATAAGTCAAGTCACAACTTGACTGTTGTCTTGTAGGTCTAGATCTGGAACTCAATTAGAAATAGGACCTATTTCCCATAAACAAGTTCATAGGGAGTATGACTTGTAGTGTTTCTCCATGTGGTACGGTAGGCCCATAAAGATTTTGGAAGCTTTTTGGCCCAGACCCTTCTATGCAAGTGAACCGTCTTGGTAAGGATTTCTTCGATCACTTTTTTAGTAGACACTACTTGTCTATTTTCTTGTGGATGGTATGGATTAGACTTCTGATGCTTGATTTTATATTCTTCCACTATCTTTTGCACTACTCTGGATGTGAATTTCTTTCCTTAATCTATTATAGTTTCTCTTGGGACACCAAAACAAGTAAAAATATCCTCAAAAAGAAATGAAACTACAACATTTTCAGTAGCAAAAGAAAGTGCTTTAGCTTCTACCCACTTAGTAACATAATCAGTGCATACAAGAATATATTTTTTTGTTTTGAATATGGATTAACTAGTCCAACCAAATCCGAATCCCATTTTTCAAAAGGTTCGATGAGTACCTAAGGCTGTAGTGGCATTTCATCTGAACGAACAGGTTTCCCCATTCTTTGACAACTATCACAACTATTAACATATTCCTTGGAATCCTTAAAAATGGAAGGTCAATAATATCCTAAGAGAAGGACTTTATAAGCAATTATTTTGTCAGCAAAATGACCTCCACATGGTTCATCATGGCATGCTTTAAGTATTTCAGGTATTTCATCTTCTTTTACACATCTTCAAATAATGAGATCTAGTCATGTATTGTATAATTCTTCATTTATCCATGAATAAGATGCACTTGATTGGATTATTCTTCTCTTTTATCTAGGAAACTAATAGGAGGGTAACTTTCCTGAAACTAAATAATTGGAAATATCTGCAAACCAAGGTGATTTAGTAGACACTTCAAAAAGATATTTATCAGGAAACTTATCCTCTAGAGGTATATCATTGTTAGCATTTTGAATTATAGATAAAATGTTAGCAATTGTGTTTTGTTTTCCAGGTCGGTCCAGAATGGTGATATTGAATTCTTGTAACAATAATAACCATCTTTTTACTCTGCCATTAGTAACTAGTTTATTCTTTAAATATCTAATGGAAAAATGATCTATATGAATGAAAGTTTCATAGCCAGTAATGTAATGTCTAAATTTATTAAGAGCATGTATGACAGCTAAGAACTCCTTTTCAGTTACCGTATAATTTAGCTGTGCAAGGGTTAAATTTTTACTGTTATAATAAATGGCATAAGGAGTAAGGTCTTTTTGTCCTAATACAATTCCTAGAGTTGTATCTGAAGCATTAGTTGATATATGAAAATGCAATTTCCAATTAGGTCCTTCTAAGATAAGTGCTTCAGAGATCTTCTTTTTCAAAGTTTCAAAATCCTTCTGACAATCAGAGTTCTAACTAAATTCATAATCCTTGGTGAGTAATTTGAAGAGTGGAGATGCAATCCTTCTAAAGTTTTCTATGAATCTTCTATCATATCCAGTAAAACCAAGAAAACTCCTAACATCTCGTTGACAACTAGGGATTGATAATTTGGAAATAATTTCTACCTTAATTCCATTTCCTGAAATATGGTGACCTAAACAATTCCTTCATTAAACATCATAAAAAACTTTTCATGACTTAATGAAAGATTTTCTTCTTTACATCTTAGGAGAGCTTTTTCTAAATTTTCAAGTGCTTCTTCAAAAGAATTTCCATAAACTATGAAGTTATCCATATATACTTCCACACAATCATGAATAAGATCAGAGAAAATTCCTAGTACCACCCTTTGGAATGTTATTGGAGCATTGCATAGTCCAAAAGGAAGTACACAATAAGAATAAATCCCCCATGGACAGGTGAATGTTTCCTTTTCTTGATCTTCAGGTGCTACCTGAATCCGATTATACCCACTAAAACCATCCAAAAAAGATAAATATTTCTTCCCTACTAATGTGTCTAAAACTTGATCTATGAAAGGAAGTGGAAAGTGATCTTTCAAAGTTGCTTTATTCAATTCCCTGTAATCAATCCATACTCTCCATTTTCCATTTTTCTTAGGAATGATTACTAGGGGTGAAGCCCATTGACTGTCTTATATTGGATAGATGAAATTTACATTCAACAGTTCCTGCAATTCTTCGTTAACAAATTCTTTTAAGTTTGGATTCACTCTTCTTTGTGGTTGTTGAACTAGTCTAGCATTCTCTTCAATATAGATATGATGCATGCATATTTTAGGATCAATTCCTTTCATATCAGTATATTCCCATGCATATGCAGAAGAGTGTTTTTGTAATATTTCTACCATTTTCTTTTTTTCTAATTCTTCCAGGTTTTCATTGATATTCAAGCTTTTTCCTGGAAAATTTTCTATTGAATAATTTCCAAGTTTTTCCATATAATGTAAAGACATTTATCTAGATGATAGATATTCGATATTACATTGTTCTTGAAAATTTTGACTATCGTCACAATATAAAGAGGGTTCATGATTTTCTATTGAATTTAAAATTTGATCCTCCTCATTTATTTGTGCAATAGTGAACACTGGTTGTATATCATTATCTTCATCCATCCATTCTTAATTTTCTATTTCTATCATTGTTTCTGCAGGTGGGTATAATGTAAATTTCTTTGTCGAGCTTCCATATGAGATAAAAATTTCTCATGATCGACAACTGATAAAGGCATCAACTGTAGCTAACCATGGCCTTAAATTAATGGATGTCATCCTAAATTATTCTTGGGGGTTAAAACCATGAAATCAACAGGATATTCCCAAGAATATAAGGATACATACATATCTTCTAACACACCATCGATTTAATTACAGTTCTGTCTACTAATTGTAACAATGTTAGTGTGTATTGAAGATTAGGAAGTTTTAATTTATCCATAGTTGTTTGCTCATTATGTTTATGAATGCTCCTAGATCAATAAGAGTGTTTGGTATTTCAGTTCCATTGATGTTTGTTTTTACAATGGGGTTTGCTGGATCTAAATATTTCTAGATTGTTGTCTTCCCCATCATAATATCTGTGATTTTCCTGACTAATTGAATTCTTTTTATTTCTTTTATTTTTCTTCTTGATCCTTTAGTACTTAATTCCTTAATTATTTTTAAAAAAATCGATATTTCTTTTATTGCTTGTAATAAAGGAATTTGTATACAAACATTTTTCAATTCATCTAGCATATGATAATCAGGCAATATGATTTGCTTTTCTACTCCTTTATCAATTTTCAACCTTTCAGGAAAAGGTGGTCTTGAGATAGATACTGAAGGTTTTTCTATAATATGAGCATTATCAGAATGTGTGGGACTCTTCTCTGTTTCAATATTTTCTTTCTGGGGAAGAGAAATTTCTTCTTCATAGTTATTATTATCTTTTTGAGAATTCTTTTCTGTTTCCTGAATAATAATAGATGGTTTCTTCTTTTCTAGTGCTCTACTAGACCTTAATTGAACATTATTCAAATCTAATGGAGTTATCATATAAGTTTGAGGATTTTGTCCTTCGAAGTTGTAAACAGTTTGTGAAGTTTTATTGTTTGGATTTGGAAGTGGATGAATGGATAATTGATTTGGTCTTGGTGTAAATGGCAAAGAAAGTTGTGGATTTTCATTTTGAGCTTGAGCTTGAGGTAATTGGTTGGTTTGAGGGAAGTATTGTGGTGGAAAATTTGGATAAGGTGGCAGATATTGTTGATATTGAGAATATCTTCCATAAGGATTTTTCCATCCTTGATTCCAAGATTGTGGTGGTTGAGCCCAAGGTTGCCATCGCATAGGTGGATTCCAAGTATTTTGTGAAGATTGTGCAAATCGTTGAGGATTAAAAACTTGAGTTTAATTTGTTTGAGGATTTTTCCATGGTCTTTTGGCAATAAAGTAAAGGGGCTCTACCTGATTTGGCATTTCTTCTTCACTAAACACAACCTTAAGACATTGTATAGAGGTACACTCTTTTGTATCGTGATTTTCTGCACATATAACATAGGTTTCTATGCTTTTTAAATATAAAAGACATTCTCTTAGAGTATGATTCTTTCTACACAAAGGACAAAAGATGGATAATGCAACATTTTTGGTTTTCTTCTTTTTTTATATTTTAAGGGTGTCAATTTTCTCATTGAGACTCCCTAAAATATCTGTTTTAAAGTTATCAAGCAAACTACCAAATTCTGCCCTACTTACTGTCCCAACTGTAGATTTATTTACTCTTGATAAAAGAGGATCCCTTGAAATTTTTCTTGTTCTTGATTTACCTCTTGAAATATGTACACATAGATCACAGATATCTGCAAAGAGTAACTAAGAAATATCTCCTTTTCCCATTAGATTGAGAGGATATATCCATTCATCTTTAATGGATTTGAGTAAAAGAGCTTTCATAATTTTCCTCATCCAACTTTTTCATTTTTGGCCTTTTAATATTATAAACAAATCTCTCAATAAAGTCTTCAAGATTCTCATCTTCTTTTTGTACCATTCTGAAGACTACATCTTTGATGCTATGAGGAATACAATAATCCTTATATTTCTCTAAGAATTCATCTTTCATTTGTGCCCATGTCCTTATAGAATTTGTTTCTAGACTCATAAACCATTTTAATGTTGCATCCTTTAAGGTGGGAGGGAACAATTTTAGTTTTTGAGCATCATCCAAATAGTCATATGACCTACATAATACCTCAAATTCAAAGAGAAATGTCTCTGGGTCTTCACTTCTTATTCCATGAAAATTGGGGAGAATAGAGGGTGATATATTCTTCATTGTTAATGTTGTCTCCTCATCAAGGATAGGGAATCCAAAAGGTTCTGTATCTCCTCTATTTTCTCTACCTTTACCACCAATCCTATGGTGTTCACCATTGACATTGTGTACTTCTCCTTCTCCTTCTTCAGCCATGATGGATTCTTTAGAAGAGATATCTAGCTCTTCAACAGGGTTATCTAGTTTCTCTTCTAGTTCTTCTAGTTCCTCTATCAATGGTTTGAAGTAAATTTCTTCTTCTTCTTCTTCTTCTTCAAAAGGAACTCCTAACTCTTGAGCTAGAAGTTGTTTTCTAGTTGAAGATAGAAAAATTATTCCAGTTGTTGGAGATGTAGGATTTTCTTCTATTACAACCTCTATTGATGAGGTTGGTGAACCTTTAGATTGGATTTTGGATCTTAAGACTTCAAGAAGTCTATATTGGTCTACTATGGATGGAATTCGAGTTTGTGTGGGTGATGTGGCACTACGAGGTCATGGTGGAGTGATGATGTAGGAATTAAACTTATTCCTCGACCTACAAACCTACCTCTAGAGTCTCTTTCCCTATGCATGTCATTTTTTATTCGATTTTTTTTTAAAGCTTCAATTTATACTTCCCCGGAAATGGTGCCAAAATGTTTGGTCAATTTAATGTTCTTAAATTGCAAGCATAAATTATCGACCAAAGTTGGTAAACTTGTGAAGTGCAGGTGCACTATATATGCTAGAAGCCTATTCTTTCATTTATTAAGATGATGGTTATGTTTATTTTTAGATTTTCGTTGTTTATCTAGATTTTCATTAGAGTTATATTTCTACAATCAATATTTGAAAGTTAAGTTATTGTTATACTGAATGAGAGTTAAGATATTGTTAGATTAATCTATCAAATTATATCTAATTGATTATCATCTAAAAATGTCTTATATTATTCATCCTAAATTTATGAATCTATATAAACACTTTGCTATTATGAAAATAGAGCATTAAAATCCAAAAGCTTGTTCTATGAAATATATACAATTACGAGTTTAAAAAGCATGAAGGAAGTTTATAGTTACAAATTGCAGAATGATCTAAATTCTAACTCTAAAAAGCATGAAGAGACTGAATGTAATGAATAAAAAAGCATTGAAGGACTAGACTATGTGAAAGGTTGTAACTATAAACGAAATGCGAAATGATAACAAGATAGCTAAGTCTATACGAAATAATGAAAGCAGTGAAGTAATTAATCTAGATTACAGTAATAATAGAAAGCATTTGAATGAAAGAAATGAATCAACAAAATAAAAATAAACTAAAACCTTAACTGTCTGCAGGGGCCCTCCGCATCCAATAGGTATGATTCACAGTCACATACTTATCGGATCAGAAAAGTAACTTCAAATTAATGCATAAGTGAAATTATGGTTCACAATTTCTTTAGCAATTAACTTAATGCTTCCTCTTATGTTATCGTTTACAGAGGATACATATTTATATAAAATGCATGCTCAATCTATTGAGACTTTCATGCCTATAAATCTGATGTTTAATCTTAATTCAAATATGAAAATTAAATAGGAAAATCGTTATTCGTCGATGCTATTTGGAAAACAAATCGAGAAAACATGTTGTGTCTGGACTCCTTGCTGCTACATGTTGACATGTATCTTTGAATGTGCAGTTGTGTGATCCTTTTGATGAACTGGCTCAAGTCAATAGGAGGAGATCCATGAGGGGATCAATCCTCAACTACCCATATGCTTAGTTGTTTCATTAGCGCACCAGAACCCCATGAACCATGTAGGTAGTTGCAGATTTACAAAATGGTTGCAGAATCATGTTAATTATGTAGCTAGTGCACTCTTTAATATAACAATAATGAAAATTAACACATATGAGAAATAAGACATGTAATAGTTATTACCTTATCCAAATCTATGATTTATTGCCTTTATTGAGTTGATAGTGATGATGGAGAAGAGGAAAATGGTGGAAAAAGTGTGTCAAAACAAAATAGTTATGGAACTCTACAGCCACCTCCACCCTCATTCTCCCACGATCCCACCAAAATTAGTCAAGAGATCACATAAGAAAACCAATACATAAACAATCAGGGCTTCCCGGAGATTAAACCACCTCCACCCTTAGGCTTTACCACAATCCTGCCAAAACCGATTAAGGGATTACTAGGACCAAAACAAGCTTGGATGCCTCAAAATTTATTCACCAATACCTTGAGGAATTTTCTTGTCTCTGCCCTCAGGCTTTACCACAATCCTGTAAAAATCCATCAAGGGATTCCTAGGTCTTATGGGAATTTTCCTGATACCACCTCTGCTAGTTCCAAAACCATCCGACAATCCAAAGCTCAACCAAATAAAAGAAACCCATCACACCATGGCTATCCGAAAATGGCAAGGCAAGGTTGAAACCATTGCCACACCTAGAAAAACCCATGCCAATGACAACAAGAGAACCAAATACACACATGCATATACCATGCATTCATAAACCAGCTATGAAATCATGCATGCAACCTTCTACCTACAAGTATTCTTGTTGAAGCTACTTGACCCAACTTTTCCTTTCTTTTCCATTTCTTTCCTTTGCCTTCTTGTCCTTCCTTTTTTTCCCTTTATCCAATGCTAGAGTGCTCCAAGAATGCTCTAAGTGTGCAATAGTATGAGAGAATAAAGAGATCTCCAAGCTAAAATTGACTAAAAGTTACCAACCAAAAGTTGTGAACTAATCCTCAAAAGCCTTTTATTATTGAGGACTCTATTTTCTTCAATTTCCTCTCTTTTTCTTTCAATTTTCCTCACATGCAAATCTATGACCTTTCATCTCCCTTTTATCCTATTTTATTTTGTTTCATAAATAAAATTCCAATTAATGCCTCTTTGCCTTTGACAATTTCCTTAGCCATAATAAACCAAAATGAACACAGACTAGGATGTTTTTCCCAACATTCAACTTGGAATACATGTCCCATGACCTTGGTTTTATTTTGCCTTTATTAACTTTATTACATTAACCTTTAACCTAGGGATGTTACAAACCCCTCCCCCTTAGGGGAACACTGTCCTCAGTGTTCTATGACAAATATGACCAACGAGACTGCTGAAAACTAAAACATACTGCCTATGGAGATTTTTAACTTAGCTTGATGCAGTATTTACAATATCAACCTGCTGAAAAACATAACCATCATGACAAACATGACAACATGACAACCATACCACTTGTTGAAGCTTTATAACACAACTCATTACGATATTTACAATAAAAACCACATATTCTTATGAAAATTTGCTTCAACCAACAAAGAGACATATTGCCTATGGAGATTTTTGAATCCAACCCGACACAATATTTATAATAATACACACATATATACATCTACACATTCGCTCTAACCAACAAATAAAATGATATGATGCTTGCATCCACAAAAAGGGAATCCAAAGGCTCACACCTCCTCCGTAAAAGTCATACTAGGATTCACCTCCTTCCCAGGAATACCAGGATCCACTGCCAAAGTCAAACATGCATCCAATGTCCAACACAACGATCCTTGCACTACTTGTTCTCTCAGTGAATAGTTATTGGCTCATTGTTGCAGGTCACACTCCCAATGTGCATTTGATTCCATATGGAAAGGAAAATGACCAAAACAAATCCATCCCCAACCTTCCCTTCTCTGCTACATAGTCCCTTGGACAATCCAGTCACCCCTTTCTGTGTAAGCACTCACCTTTGTTATTGTTGTTAATTCTTGCAATCAGTTTCAACCACCCAACCGAGAATTTCCCTACTTTCTTGTGCTAAGCACATAATTTCCATTAGACTAAAATGGAATTGAAATAAATTCAAATCATACCTTGTTGATTTCCCATCAATAAGGTACACTTGCAATTCCATTTACTTCATGTCACAATAAGTCAACTAACTCTTTGATCACATCATCATGTATAAACATATCTCATCTAATTAGTTAAAAATTCAATCATCATAAATCACATGTAACCATCATAAATCAGAATTGTAGGTCACATGCATAATCAAAACTAAAATAAAATACTAATACTTATCTTTCAAATCATTCTTTTCTTCTACCTTTGTCCTTTATCCTTTCTATACACACACTAAATCAGTTTCCAAACCCAACAACACCCAATGTCTTCTCTTCAACCACATACACATACACACATTGTACATCACATGCATACATTCACACATGGCATACAACACCAAGTAATACATGCACCTACACCCGAAATATAACATAATACATATACCTACACCTGATGTACAAAAAAACACATACACCTACAGCTAGTGTACAACAAAATGACATATACGTACATAATGTACAACACAACAAATACACATTTCACAATACAATGAATACATAATACACATAACATAGTATCACATGTACACCACACAACATGTACGACACGTACACAATACCACATGTACAACATTTACACAACACCACGTGTACAACTTGTACACAACACCACATGTACAACATGTACACAACACAACACCACATTTACACAAGTCCACTTGCACAACATGTATACAACACCACATGTGCACAACACCACTTGCACAATGTGTACATAGTACCACATGTACACAACACCACCTGCACAACGTGCACACAACACCACGTACACACATCACCACTTGTATACAACACCACATGTACAACATGTACACAACATTGGACACACACATCACCACATGTACAACATGTACACAACACTGGACACACACATCACCACATGTACAACATGTACACAACATTGGACACACACATCACCACATGTACAACATGTACATAGCACCACATGTACACAACACCAATTGTACAACATGTACATAGAACCATATATACACAACACCATATGTACAACGTGTACACCACACCTCATGTGCACAACACTAGATATACAACATGTACACAACATCACCTGTACAAAACACTGCATATATGACATGTACACAACACCATCTATACACAACACAACATATACAACATGTACACAACACTGCATATACAACATGTACACAACACCATATATACACAATACCACATATATAACATGTACAACACATATACAACAATTGTACTGCACATCCAGAGACCACACTGACTCTTCCAAGAAACCTTGCTTCTAGTGTCTTTCCACCATCCATGCTTGTCCCAACATGTTACAGATCAGACTGCTTTCATTCCACTGATGTATCCTTCAGTGTAGCTTGCCATAACACAAACATAGACAAAATATAGCACATAATATCAAATCATCTCCCTACGATACTAACCTCATATATTTGTAGGGGCTACTCTTCCCACTTGATCCCTCATAAAACCAAGAACCTCTTCATGCCATTAACCTACATAAGAAATCATTCATCCACAAGAATGATACTTGACGACCCTGTTAGACAACGACATACATACATGCATACATACAAGCATTAGCATAAAACAATCATGATCCCTGACGAACTTGTCAAACAATGACATACATACATATATACACATAGATAGACATCAACATAATCATTATCACGACATAATTACCAAATATCATAAAGTCAAGGTTAAGAGAACTCCCTTTATTCATGCACAATATGCACAACATTAATAATAACAGTTCCCAACATAGCCAAGGAATTTGACACCTCAAATCCATTTACTTTACCTTTCCTCTTACCTTTCTCATGATTGTCCTGCCACTATCCATTTATCCCAATGGACCCCAACCAATCTAATTCGCTGTCATGTTTCTTCCTTCAGCTACCCTTATACATGCACCAAGCTCCATTTGAATCTCACATTACCTATTTGGTTTCCTTCATCTCTCCTCGAGCTCCATTAACTTTCTTCTTTCCCCAACCAATTCCCAAGGCCCTTAAAACATAAAAGACAAGAACAAGAAGCAAGCAAGTAGAAAACCATGAAAAACCAATAATAATACAATACCACAAACAAAGTGGCATGGACATGCACCAAACATAATCAAAACTGAAAATCAAGCACAAACAAATCACAAAGCACCGAAATCACAAAGCAATAGACACCATGACTCAGCCCCATGGGTCCCAATGCTTCTAAAGGGAAGCTCAACCCAAGACTTCTTAAGGATTTCATAGAAGTCTCTTTTTCCATGTAGTTCCCTACATCATATTGCCATAAACACATAAATTTTAGTATATAAAGAAATATAAAAATGTATCAGTTACCTTACCTTTCTATATCAAGCAAGTTGCCTTGTAGTTGAACACGTACACATCTAATCTGTCAAGGAGCTCCAATTCCTTGATGAATCCAGCCATAATTGGAAGCCAATTTTTTACCTATCAAATCCATGTTCATGAATCTATAATATATCCACATAGTTTCAAACAAAGTCAAGGATAAAAATACTTCCTATATTCATGCAAAGCATCATAACACCCTCCTCCCAAATCTACCCAAGTAACCAACCAACCGGGGAAAACATGTGACGAAAGGCTACTATGATTGGATTCAACCTCCTAGGTGACCTTAAGGAAATGGAATCGACAGAAAGACATCATACAAACCTTCCACATCATCAACATGACTCCTATGAACCATCCCAACCTTTTTGGTAACCAGACCCTAGGTCCCACTGAGGTTTTAGACCACTTGACCCACGGATGCTCCCATGATATGGAACTTCCAATGTCCAGGAGGCTCTCGATGCTCTCATGAAAAGGCATGCCAGCGTCAAGGGAATTTTTTCTCAATGTTGTGCTAGCATCCCTAGGATTTGAGCCAATTTTCAGTCCCCGAGCCCAGGTCACTGCCCAAAATTGAATGACACCTTCATAATAGAAAGATAACAAGGAAACAATGATGCAAATGCAAATACTTGAACAAGCCCTTAAGAAGACCCCTATTAGCCATGACAAACATTTCGTCAAACATATCACAAATATGTAATCTACATGTGTAAACAACAGATTTAAGCATAGGGGTCTCATACTTATCTAAGAATCACTATGAAGCATTGTTCCCTTTTATCATTTTTTGTGTTATCATCTATTAGGTCATATATACATTGTTCATTCATTTATAAGTAAAAAAATGCAAAGCCTGATCTGTTCATTCAACTTGTCCTAACAATGAACCACATTGGTTGGTTCGAAACGCGTCAACAAATGAAACATCATGTGATTTACGCCGAAAGAATCTCTCTTAAACTTGATATGGATCATAGAAGCCTCAATACAACAAGTAAAAACATGATGAGATCCATAAATAGCTAATGTCATAAAACATATACATAACCAACATAATAGCAACAGAATACCAGGGAAATCACAACCATATGATCCACATATAAACCAGTATAACACTCATAGAAATACAAGGAGAAATAACCTAATATTAATGATGCAAAATCCAAACCCGAGAAATACAAGGAGAAATAACCTCACATTAATGATGCAAAATCCAAACTCGGGGTGGGACTACCATGTTCCACCCAACCACAGAATGAGCCAAATCTCTCTTCATTCATTCACCCCCGTGACATATTCCAAGCATGAATGTGGGATTCAAACTAAAAGAACTAACCAGGGCATCCCGAGGCTAAACCACCTCACCCTCATCAATAGCAACTAGGCTTTACCGTAATCCATCCTGGATCACTAAGCCAACATAATAAGCATGTAATGATAGGCTTTACTATGATCTCCAACTGATCACTAGGCTAAACAAGCATGGATGCCACCAAATTTCTCCACCTACACGTGAGGAATTTCTTATCTCCTAGTCTCTCAGGCTTTACTGCAATCCACACTAGATCACTAGGCCCTAAACAAAGACCCACTCTCAAAGATTTACCGCGTATCCCAACCTGGGATTACTAGGCCCAACAGAGAGAAATCTACCTCTTGGCTTTTTGTATGTCCTTCCAATCATCGACAAGGATTCCTAGGCCCACTGAGGCAACACAAAATTTCGTTTTACCGCAACCCATGCTCTAACTCTAGGGTTACTAGGTCATGTTGTATCATTCAGAGATCCACCTCACTCAACTTCAAATCCATATGGCAATCCAGTTCAACCAAAACATGAGAATCCCATCACGCCATGGTTATCCGAAAATGGTAAGGCTAAGCTGAAATCACTATCACACCTAGCAAAACCTGTGCCATAAAAGAAAAATAATCACATGCAATACCATGCATTCCAAATATAGAAAGGAAAATACACATACAAATCGATACCAGCAAAGAATCTCATTGTAGCTGCTTGATCCTTCTCTTCCTTCCTCTTGCCTTCTTTTCCTTTCTTGATCAATGCTAAAGTTCTCCAAGAAAACTCTACGTGTCCAAGAGTGAGAGTGAGAGAGAGAATAATGAGAGAGATCCAAAACTGAACTGACAAAAGGTACCAACTAATCTTTAGAATCCTTTTTATCAATTAGGCCTCTATTTTCTTCATTTTCCATTTTTTTCCTTCATTTTGCTCCTCACATGCAACTTGTGACCTTTCACCTTCATTTTCTCCTAATTTCCATTATTTCATAAATAAATATGCCAAAAATGCCATTTTACCTTTCCAAAGCCTTAGCCATTGCCTTTGCCAATTTCCTTAGCCATAATAAACCAAATGAACACCCACACTAAGATGTCTTGCCCAACATTCATCTTGGAATAAGTCCCATCAACTGTGGTTATTATTTTGCCTTTATTAACTTTTATTACATGGAATTTTCACCAGGGTTGTTAAAGAACCCTCCCCCTTGGGGGACACTCTCCTTGGTGTTCAACCCCACCTATACCTAAGAAAAACTGCTCAAAAGAAAATATAATTCCCATGGAGCCTTATAACATAGCTTGATGCAGTATTTACAATGATAACCCTGCTGAAAAGCAAACCAACATGACAACATAACAACATGACAACTATAATGACATGACACCCATACCGCTTGTTGGAGATTTATAACACAACTCATGGTGTTATTTACATCCATATACATATGTACGCATACCAAAACATCATCAAACATGTACCAAAACATATACCAAAATTGTTTTACATCAACTAGAAAATAATGAAGGATACATAGCCCTTATCTGATCCACCATCTCCCATGTAGCTTCATTGGGACCAAAGTTCTTCCACTGCACTTTAACTTGCTTGGTTTCTCAGTTTTGAAGCATGAGCAACTTTTTCTGCAATATACACTAAGGCTCTGGATGGAATTATCCATTTGTTTTCACTTGCAATACAGACCATTCAATCACATGATCAACATCTTTAATGTACTTCTTAAGAAATGACACATGGAAAACATCATGGACTTTCACTATCGAAGGTAGTGTAATTCAATAGGCTATTGCCCCAATCCTCTTAATAATAATGAAGGCTCCAAAAAACTATGGTGCCAACTTGCCACATGATCCAATCTGTAAGGAGCTCTTCTTTGGTTTGATGCGCAAATACACCTATTCCCCAACCTGGAACTCCTTGAACAACCTGTTCCTATCTACATAGCTCTTATGCCTATCCCGTACTGCCTTTAGGTTCTTCTTTATAACATTTCCTATTCCATGCCCACCAACATGTCCGGTCCAATCAACACCATGTTAATTGGATTTCTCTAACTAATGGGAGTATTGCAACTCCTCCCATACAATGCCTCAAACAAACTCATCTTCAAGGATTCCTAATACCCATTGTTGTAAGAAAACTCTTCCAATGGAAGACACTCTTCCCACTTTCATTACTGATACATCACGTTCATCCTCAACATGTCCTCTAATATCTTGTTGACCCTCTTAGTCTATCCATCTATCTATAAATGATAAGTTGTATTGAAGGCCAACCATGTGCCTAAACCTACAAACAACTCCTTCCAAAACTTGGAAGTGAACTTTGCATCCTTGTCTAACACAATCTTATTTGGAACACCATGCAATCTGACCACATCCCTTATGAATACCTATGCTAAATTGCTAATTGAGAATGTAGACTTTACTAGAATGAATTAAGTAACCTTTTGTCAACCTGTCCAAAATAGCCATGATGGAATCATGTCGTCTCACTATCCTCAGAAAGCTTGTGATAAAGTCCATGGAAATGACCTCCCATTTCCATTTTGGAATCGAAATCGACTGTAGCAGCCCACTTGGATGCTTACACTCTGCCTTCACACACTGGCAATCAAAACACCTAGCCATAAACTATGCTACATCCTTCTTAATATTTGGCCAATAATAAAATTTCTTCACTGTGACCAATGTCTTCTAGTAGCCTAGGTGACCTGAATATGGTTTCGTGTGAAACTCCCTCAATATCACCTTCTTGATCTCACTACTTTCTGGCACATATATCTTGTTCTTAAAACTAACCAATCCATTTGTTGTAAGACAATAGTCCACATCATGTGCACCTACACCTATACCTGTACCACTACCTGTACCTGTGCCTATACTCTACTGCAACCTGTGCACAATCTCCATATCCGTAACATCTTGTTGACCTGCCTGCATGATCCTGTCGTGTAAGTCTGTCCCATAGGAACTCATAGTTGCTAAGTGATTTACTTGTACCCACCTGCTAAGAGCATTTGCGACCCTGTTCTCCTTTCCTTTGATGTACTTGATCTCAAAGTCAAACTCACTGATCATGGCAAACTTTGTAGCTTGCCAGACATTTAGATTCAGTTGGTCAAACAAATACCTTAATCCAATGTGATCACTCATCAGCACAAAACTCGTGCCAAGAAGATAGTGCCTCCACATCTTCAATGCATGTATGGTTGCTGCTAACTCAAGATCATGTGTTGGGTATTTCTACTCATGCTTGTTTAGTTTTCGTGACTCGTAACATACCACCTATCCTTCTTGCGTGAGGAATCCACCAAGTCCTCTCTTGCAAGCATCTGTAGATACTACAAACTCTTTGTTCGGATCTGCAATCTGTAACATTGGTGCATGTATCAAAATTTGTTAAGATGCTCAAAATTGGCCTCACGCTCCTCTGTCCATTCAAACTTCTTACCTTTCCTCTTTAGTGATGTAATAGGATAAGCAATCTGTGAGAAGTTCCTTATAAACCTCCTGTAATAACCTGTCAATCCCATGAAATACCTCACCTCATCCACATTCCTAGGAGCTACCTACTCCATGATGGCCCTTATCTTTTCTGGACCCACTGTTATGCCCTCCTTGGAAACAACATGTCCCAAGTAGAGTACCTCAATCTGAAAGAAACTGCACTTCTTGAGCTTAGAATACAATTGATGCTCTCTAAACAACCTCAACACTACTGCTAAATGCTCGACATGCTCTTCCTCATTTTTAGAATATACCAATATGCCATCAATGGACACAATAACAAACTTATCCAAATACAGATGCAACACACTATTCATCAAGCACATAAATGTAGCTAGAAGATTAGTCAAACCGAATGGAACTACAACAAACTCATAATTACCACATCCGGTGTAGAAAGTTGTCTTGCAAATGTCCTCCTCTTTGATGCGTACCTAATGATATCTGGATCTCAGATCAATATTCAAGAACACTATTGCTCCCTTCAATTGATCAAACAAGTCATCAATCCTCAGTAACTGATACCTATTCTTGATGTCACTTTGTTCAACTATCTGTAGTCAATGAACAATCTATGAGTACCATCTTTCTTCTTCACAAACAATATCGGTGCGCCCCATGGTGATACACTTTGCCTAATGTATCCCTTGTCCAACATTTCCTTCAACTGCAACTTCAATTCTACCAACTCCAGTGTGCTCATCATGTAAGGGGCTTTTGATGTTGGAGTTGCCCCTGACACTAACCCAATAGAAAAATCTACTTCCCTTTGAGGTGGAAACTGTGAAATCTCCTCAGGAAATACATCCTGAAACTATTGTAGAACTGGGTACCTTCTCAAAACATTTGCATCCACAACTTCCTTACCCTTGTCACTAGAAATGTGCATGACAAATAACACACACTCTTTCGTATGACTGCGCTTTGCCTGCATAGTTGTCACCATCCTAATTGGCGTGGACTTCTCTCTTCCTTGTAAGACTCTTGGTTCCCCATGGTCATCCACACACTCAATGGCTTCGTCATAACAATCCACCTTGGTTCTATGAAGGTACAACCAATCCATCCCCAACAACATACTATATGATCTTGTTGGGTCCCTATAATACTAGTGATTACCCCATTAATATTGTAGTTGTGCCCCTTATTAATATTGTTGTGCCCCTATTGTCCCCATATTGTTATTAATGTGCCCCATAGAATCCCTCTATTGTTATTTTTGTGGCTTTATATTATTATTGTTAGGTCATCTGGGTTATATTGTGACTCCTTAGACTCCTATATATAGAAGGGAGGTTTTGTCATTTGAATCATCGAAGAATTGTTCATTTATGTAATGTAAAGGAGGTTGCCCCCTCAAAGAGGCTGAATTCTAAGGCATTGATCTATCTTTTCTATCTTTTTGTGAGCTAGTTCCATAACACTCCCCTCGTGTGTCCCATATATTGCAATTCATTATGTCCAATCCATCAATACCTCAGTATCAGAGATGAAGAATTTGTGGGAAGAATCCTCTCCTTCCGGTTAGATGATTTCAACTTGAATTTGGTTTGGTATGAGTTCATAATAACATGAAGTGAACCCAGTTATATGTTGATGCAGCTGGGAGTTACCACACAAGGCTTTCTGCTAATAATATGTGGTCCCATGTATGACACAAGCCCTTTGACGTGGCATGATTTCCAAACCTACAATTGTTACAGTACTAAATAACACCTCCTCCAAAGAAAGGGCAGAGCTTACCCGTTGGTCAAGTTCCTTGCTCCAAAGGATTAACCCCCAGCGTTGATGACCCCGATAGATAAGAGTAGCTAACAAAAATTGGGCAGATGCCCCACCAACTCAGACTTCCTTCCCACAAATCCCTTACCCCCACACATTATTCTGACCCAATTCCAAAAGGATATCCCCAATAGTCTTTGTTGGTCATCTGCACTTGACAACCACCCTCCTTGGAAAGAGACATTGTTAATGCCAACACGAATTATCCCTTGCCCTTGCCACAATAGCTCTTCAACCCCAAGTGAGCTCACTCCACCAGAAAGCTTCCTGAGAGACACCACTTCACCACTGATGCATAAATTGTGAAGGGACACTGAGAGAGGTTGACACGAGGGTGTCCTTTCTAAGAAGCTAATTAATACTGTTGAAGCCCAACAAAAAAACACAAAGCCAAGCAATACAATATAGAAATAGAACCCGCGCCTGATAAACCAACCCAAGAAAAGCACTCAATTCATAACAATTCCCCCATAATTCAAGAGGGAAACAATAGCTACCAAGGTTAATAAAACTTAGAAACAAAGGATGATATCTCTCCACAAGAATCTCAAAATAGTACTAATTCCAAAATAAAATCTAGAGGAGAGGATGAAGAGCTACCATGCGCCAGTAAATGTGCTGCCAATTGTAATCCTATTTAGTAACATTCTTTGGAAACCCAAAATTTGTGTAATTCTAAACAAGAAAGGCATAGGTCCCTTCTTGTAATTTCAACCCAATGCACCATCCACCAGAGTGCCAAATTGGCTTTTGCTACAACGACGAATATCAATTGCTTTGAGCCTACCACACTTCGATTTTCATTGCTTTGTGAGACTTGTAGTCTGCATCCTCTCTCCAATAGATACTCTCACAACAGGATTACTGCAATTTCTTGGCTAGCATAACTGCTCACTCTGTCATTCTTCAAACACCATGCACATGTGTTCTCCTTCCCAGGGGGACTTCCTATTAGCAGAGTCTGACCATTAATTCCTCCAAATGCCTTCTTTGCAGTCAACCATGTACACAACATCATGCTTAAAACATATACCATATTTCTCATTGCACACTTAAACGTCTTGGCGATCTCGCTCATCTCCTCCCAACAACATTCCTTCTATACCATTTCCTACTTGGTGATTGTTAGATTGTATGTCATTAAAACCTATCGGGGGGATACCATGTCCCCCAACCCATTCACCAAGTGAAACTATAGAATTTCCTATAGATTCTCAAGCTCATGCAATTCACTAAAGCACATGATAAGAATCTACTTCTACTTTCAACCAACGGAAGCCAATAGATCGATGAAAACAATATGAACAAGAAGAAGACAAATCAGTGGCTCATAACATAATAAGTTTTCCTGGGGAAAGCCACAACTCCAAAACCCCGCCTATCTGTATTGCATTAAATAAAAAATTTGAGTGAAGATACAAAGCTTGTTCTCACTAGAACAATTTTGCACAAGTGTGCTCAACTCTCTACCTCACAAGCCAACTCTTATCCAACACTTAGCCAATTTCCAATGCTTGCCAAGCCCCTAATCTCTTGCACCCTTGGTCAAAGAATTTAGAGGAATACAATATGCTTTGCTCAACCTTGAGTTTTAAGAACCCCCCCTAAATTTACATGTATAATAAATGGGCGAATCTCCATGGTATCAATAATATGATATGTATATATAATTTTTTGGCGAATCTCTCACCATGCATGGCAAATATTTTACTCAATTATAAAATCTTGTGTTTATTGAATACACAAATGAAATCATTGCATTTCTTTAAAATATCTTTTGAAATCAAAATTACCGAAATTACATATCAATAATCTAGTGGGTGTAAGATAAAATTCACCCGTGCCATTCACAGAAAGCATGAGAAAAAACCTAATACTATATATAAAACCAAGAAAAATTCAAATTCATCACTTCTAGGGCCCTCATAACCCCCCTGCCAATACACAAGTATGTTCCTGTTTGCAATTAGAAAAATTACCCAAATTACAATCTGTTTACTCCACTTCTAGGGACCTCATAACCACCCTGCCAATACACAAGTATGTTCCCGTTTGCAATTATAAAAATTACCCAAATTACAATCTGTTTACTCCAGCATATGTTGGAAAGTTATAGAAGGATGACTATTGCAATCAATCCATTCCTTTTAGCCCTGGATTTGTTTTAGTTTAAAACAGAAGTATACAAATATACTTGTCCAATGTCTATGCTTTAACCATTCAACTTAAGATGTTTTTACAATATAATTTCCTAAGTCTATTTAATATCTTCATTATCATAAAAACCAACCTATATCCATCTTAACTCCACATCTACCACACTTAGGGGGATAAAATCTATTTATCCCTCTGAGCACTTGGTAGACCCAAAATTAAGATGGATCTAAGACAGAATTTCCCCTTTAAATAGTCTATGCTCACATGAAT